>PVLC010008466.1:0-58091 GCA_004027655.1 Graphiurus murinus | reverse complement strand
TTTCCATTTGTTTTTGTCTCTTCTGACCTTTGCTTCTTTGCAAATGCAGTGCACTCCTCCTCTGGGAGACAGGCAAGGAGCAGTGGTAAAGGTTTGAGAGAGTCAGTTCCCACATCTGGGAAACAAGGACCCTACAAGATGATCTCTCAGGCCCCATTCAGTAGGAATATTTTACTATGTGGTGCTTCTATTGATTGGTTGGATTGCACTTTGAGGTCTAAATACAAAGAAAGGTATAACCAGAAGCATGTGAATCTAGATTTATCGGGAAGAAAGCCCAAGGCTTGAAGAGCAGAAACTTCCATGAGAGAGCATGGGTGCTTACAACTTGCTCTAATCTCACAGCACCAATGTTAAGTGCACTGTCTGGGGTCTTGTGGTTACTTCTTAAAGGTGGGCTGAGATGATTAACTGATGCTGCGGAATAAATAGTCTCAGTTTATAAAGCCATTTCTGTACCATATCTCTGTAAAGCATCCATTCTAAGCAAAATTCTTCCCATTCTGTGAATAAACAAATGGCTTTGTCCATGAATCCAATAGGTCTCCTATGCACAAGCCCATGGAAGGGGTAAGCTTGTCAGTGAATGGTGAAATCATATTTTATTTAGGTCTATGATAATAGGCAAAAAGAGACTGCAGTATAGAACCAGCCTTCAGTCTGAAGATAGTCCATGGAAGTGGGGATTTATAAGCAAGGAGCAGGGTCAGGGGTCCATGGATGGAAAATTACTAATCAGGGGAAGGAGGATTCTGGCTAAATCACTTTAAGGCTATGGTGATCTGATACCAACAGTGAAAGATGAAGATTTTGGTCAGATATTGAGGATGATCAGATACCCAGTGTAGAGATTACCTCTAAACCGACTTAGCAGGGTCCTTGCAAAAACTGGGCTCTTGAGGACATGCTGAAAGAGTCTAGTGAAAGAAAGGCAGCTCAGAAGAGGTTGTCAAAATTTGATCAAGAGGAGTATCTTGTCAAGCGCTAGAATGTTTGTTTATCTAGGACTATCTTTGTTTCAAGATAATTTTGATGAATTTTCCTTTTCCCTTTAATTGTCTTGTGGAATCTACACACAGAGATAAGCTGGCAAGGGAAGATTATTCAATTGACACAGCCTTTGAGAGAAGAGATGATAGGATTTTTTAGCCATTTTTATCACCCCTTTCTTCTTGGATGACCTTGTACCTTGCTGCTTTGAACACAAAGCTCAGGAGAAATCAATTGGAAACGGAGACTACTAGGTCTAAAGTGAACCACAAAGATTCAAGGCACCAAAGAGACATTAGAGGAAAACTTACTGAGACTGTTAAAATTATTTTATTTTTCTTCTTTAAAGCTTGGAGAATTTAAAGGAGTAAATCAGGTATTTCTTTCTTCTGGAGAAATAAAGATGCTATATTTTTTTCCCTTTGTCTCTTCCTGAGGTTTACTCAAGGGTCTCACAGGAAGTTAAATGTAATGAGTGCAAAACAGTTTGTGTAGTTAGGCAATGCTCTCCTGTGGAGGGACCCTTTCCCTAAGCCTCCCAGCAAGACAGGTCTCTAGGGCTCAGTGAGAGCCCAGCAGCACCGCCTCCCAATATGCTTGCAAGGAAACCCTTAAGCCCTTTGCAATACCTTGTAAACCCAGCCCTGCTGGGGAATTTCCCAGACCCTCACAGCAGCCTAGGTGAAAAATGAGTTTTTGTCATTTCAGGGCTTGGATGCAAGCCAGCTCTTGCCTGCAAAACCTCTGAACTACAAAGAGCCGAAGCTGATGGTAAAGCTTTTTCCTAGAAAATCTGAAAGCATCTCCTATTTCACCACAACCAAAGACAATGGTTTTTCAAATTTTTAAAATGTAATCTCTGCCATTTCTGGTTCTAATTTGAATGAAAGGGGAATTTCCCTCTGAAGGATTTAACTAGAAAGAAAGAAGGGCTCCTCTTCCCAACCCCATGCTGCTCAGTTTCCAGTTCCTTAAAAATTCAGAGAACCCTGACTTGGGTGTCTTTGTTCTGTGCCTCAGAGTCTTGGTGGTAAAAGAGGAAGACAGTCTGGGAGGAAGAGAGGGTAGGCCAGCATGAGGGACACTCCCTTTAGGTTCTTAACCAAAGCCTCTGGAAGAAGTGTTTGGCTGCTCAGTTCCTATTTATATGTTTAAAAGGATAAATGCATGGGGGACTCTTTCCATTTGTTCCAATAATTAGCTTTTTCCCCCCTGACTGTCTGCAAGGAAAGAGCTGATCTAAGTCTGCTCTTATTTTCCTTAACCTATAAAAAATGTCAAATGAAATGGATAAATAGCTATGATTTCATTTCCATTACACATTACAATTGAATTACAGTTGGAACTTGGGACTTTTTAGAATCCCTTGCAGATCATCCATCACCTCCATTCCCCCTTTCTCATAATAATCTCAGTAGCTTTCTTCCTCCTTTGCAGTACATGTCTGTGGGCTATGTGATCAGTTGATCACTGTTCAGAAAAAATTATATATGCAGATGTCATGGTCAGTTGTTTGGTAAATAACAATAGGAAAAAAAAAAAAAGCTGACTAGATTAATTCAAAGTCCAAACAAGCTGGGTGTGGAATCGCACAATCCTAGTCCCAGCTACTGGGGAAACTGAGACAAGAGGATCCCAAGAGTGTGAGGCCAGCCTGAGCTACCTAGTGAGATTGTCTAAGAAACAAAACTCAAAGCAAGCAACTCAGAGGACAATAAATGATCAATATGCAATGTCATTAGGCAGAAGATTGCTCTAGTTTTAGATTTACTTTGGCCTTTTTGGTCCTACTTCTGCTTTTTTTCATTTTACCAAAGCTATTCATAGACTTTCAGATAACCTAGGCATTGGATGGTATTATTTACTTAACACGTATGGAACTGGGCTGTGTCAGGCAGTCAGTTAGGTATGATGCCTGTGCTTGGTGTACCCATCAAGACAGTGACTACAAAGCTGGATGCTTTCAAACAGCTTCAGATAGCCCTCCATAGACTCGACATCAGCAAAACACCTACACTGAAAAGCTAACTTAAAATTAATTTTATGCATTAAAGATATGAATTATGTCTATCTATATCTATATCTATAACTATATCTATATGCATATTTATGCTAATGTGTATTTATATGAACTGCCCCTCCCTAGAAAGCAAATTAAAATCCTAATATATGTGGATGATTTAAAGTCAGTGGTTTCCACCTGTAATCTTAGTACTTGGGAGGCTGAGGCAGGAGGGCTGCAGGTTCAAAGCTAGCCTCAACAATTTAGAGAGGCCCTGTTTCAAAATAAAAAATAAAATAAAAAATGCACTGGGGGTGTAATTCGGAGGTAGCATGCCCCTGGGTGCCACCCCAGCACCAAAAAAATCTATAAAAATAAAGTTAATGGTTTTCACACCATGTCCCACTGTGCTTGTTTGAGCCTGAGAGTCTATTGAGGAAACACAGGAGAGTTGCTGTATGTGCTGAAGGAGATCCGAGAAGGTGGACTTCTAGGCTCTTCTGCCACAGTAAATTTGACCCTCTTTTATCAACTTATATTGGGCCTATAAACTAGGTTTGTTCAGAAGACTGCTCTTGCTCACAATTTAAACACCACTGGTTTAAAATATCATTCTGGTGTTAGCCACCAATCTCTTCTATGTAGGCTACTGATGAGCGCTCTCTTTCTAGACTAAGGGTTAGAGTAATGGCCCCCATTTAGCTGTGGTCCTGCCCTGGTTCTGATTGTCTTAGTGTGCTACCATTCTATTGCACAAGTCCTCCATACTGCAGGAACTTCTTCAGCAACTGAAAAGGATTCTGCTGGATCTTTCTAAAATGTTTTCTAAAGTCGCAATCCTCCTTTAGGCAAAATGTTTTTGATAGAAATAGTTGGTCATCAGACCACAATGCTGGGGCAATGTCTTAAATGGGATTCTTCGAGCTTTCTGTTTGCTTCTGGTATCACATTCTTTTGTTTGGACTATTCCTAGAGTAAATTACATTTTTTTTCTGATTATCAAGATGCTAAATACCAATTACCAAAGGTTGGAAAATATACAAAATCATAATAGATTATTCTCAGAATTTAGTTTGATGTTATCTCTTTGTCTTCTAGATGTTATTTTTGACTCTGAAAATCTTTGCTCTTTACTTCTGAAATTCTCTCTCTTGATTTCTTAAATCAAGTTCCTTAAATGCAAAGAGCCTCCTTTTCCTTAAAGATTAAGGTCTTCACATCCTCAAGTTGATCCCTTAGCCAGCTCCGGTTTCCATTCTTTGTTTCATCATATAGTATTAGTTTCTTCAGTATTTTGTTTCCAGTTAAGGAAATGACTTTAAAAAATCCTCAACCATTCCCCATACTCTGACCCAGTGTGCCATCTCTTCTGAATGCTTTGATTAGCCTCTCATCTCTCACTTGACAAATTACTTGACTCTCATTCTGCAAATATCTTTTAAGAGTTTTTTTGATTAGAAGTAGCAAAAAATATTTTTTTCTTTTCTAATTTAATTTGTGGCTATATATACCTTGCTTCTCAAGTGTCCCCAAGTCTACTAAAACAATCAAATGAATCAACAAATGTATTTACTTTGGTAAAGTGACAAAAAAATTTACACAGAGTGGAGACTAGACCCTCAAAGCCCCAAATTCCAGCTCTGTGATATTTCTTCAAATCATGGTGCTTCTCACTACTCCCTTCCTGGAAAACTAGCAGGATCCACACAAGAAATTTTGATGAATTTTGCATAACAGGTAGTACTTACTTGTGGGCATTCAGATAACTCATTATGACTCCATTTTAGGAGAAGATTAGAACAGATGGATCAGAATGAAGAATGAGCTCTCTTCACTTCTGTATTTTTCAACTTTGGGAAGATATACCAAACAATATTTTCAACTTTTTTTTTCGCCACCTTATCATTGAGGACTTCCTCTCATTTAAAACAGAAATCCACTGTCACCCTTGCTCTCCTTATCTCCTTTCTAAACATTCATTTTCCCTAGCATTTTTTTACATTTTGATATACTAGACATTTTTCTTGTCTATTTGTTTATTGTTGGATCTTCTCCTCTCCTACCTACTCTACCTGAATGCAAGTTCCATAGAGCAGGGATATTGGTCTGTTCCCTGCTGTATCCTACCCTCCACCTTCCATTCCCTACCACTGTGGCTGGCTGGCATACAGTGGGTGCTCCATAGAGATTTGATAGGGGAAAAAAATCAACAACTGAACTGATAAAGCCTCAGGCCGAAACCAAGCAGGGTAATCATTTTACCACCATATAACTGAGAAATCAACTGACCTCAAGGCTATGCTATTTGGTCTCTGGATTCAGACTCCTGTCATGCCGATAAAAAAATGCAATAACATACACACTTTATGGAAATGCTGTGGAATGCATTTTACAACTTAGACTATAGTCTCAGATGTTTGATAAAAAAAAAACAGTATATGAAAATTTGGTTAGATCCTTTAGCCAAATGACAACTGTAAGCAGTTGAAGCACATACTCTGAGCATTAGGGCAGCGTCTGATAGCCAGCCCAGCTCTCTTGAGTCTGTCAACGCTTGTACTGGCCTGTTCAATTTAGGAGCATGTGTTACTGGAAACTTGGTAAACTAAGTTCCTCTGTGGGAGTAAACTTGATTTGATTTCACTCCAGCTGATTGAAGCTCTATTACCTGCTAAGTCTGTTTATGTGGTTACTATTGTCTCTTGGCTTCATCTCTACAGTCTGGTTACTTTGGGTGTAGTTTGTTACTATTAATAACCACAGTGGATTTATTATTTTGAGTTAGAGTCATTTTAATCATAATAGAATTTTTTTTTTGGTCCTAAAATCTTAAGGTAGATTTCTACACCATTCATCCAGGGCTGACTTATCTCTTTACCATGATGGAAATATCTAGTGAACTCTATTTTATCACATTTTTATTGATTCTGGGCATAGTTTTAATTATATACCTCTAGTTTAAAAGTAACATTCTGTATGTAAGAGTTACTACAGAAAAATCAATAGGTAAACATAAATACTATTAGTAACAAAACTTTTTGTTTTAAAAGGATATTGCAATAACAATGTGAAATCATCTGACTATTTATGGTAGTATTTATAATTATTTCCTATAGGTAGAGAAATCTGATAGGGCTTCCTGTGTTAAGCTAAAAAAGTCATTAGAATGAGGTTATGAGGACTCTTGTAATTGAGCAAACTTCCAAGAAGCAAGGGAATGGATAAATTTTGGATATAATTTAGGAAAATAATAAGACCCACTAAAATTGCCCTTAATCAAATAATTATATACATAATTGTTAAATAATTACAAAAATATATACATATATGTTTTATGTTTTGGTACTTTGCTAGCATAAAGGTACATAGAAATATTTACTTGCACACTTCTATTCAGTTATTCACAAAATGCTCCTTCTACATGTTTCCTGAATACACTTCTATATTTACCTTTTAGGAACACAAAAAAACTATGATTTTACAGGAAGAGAAATGTCCTGATCTATACAGCTCTCAGCTTTGGGTTCTGGCCCTCTGAAAGTCATTATGTAAGCCAATTAATTCTTCCTAGTGTCAATTTTGTTATTATAGAGTCAATAATCTCTGTTGTACCAACCTCACAGGGTTGGAGGAGACTCAGATAAGATAGTGTGCAGAGGCGAAAATTGAGAACTATAGGTATTATATAAATAAAACTGTTGATTGTTTGCAATTTTACTTCAGTCAATGCAGGATCAAAAGGAGAGGAGGAAGTTAGTTCTGCCTCTTAGATATACAGGACAGTGTCTAGAAATCCTAACCTTTCTTTGGGAGATTCTTGCTGAGGGAGCACTATGTGGGAAACAATAGCCAAATGGGAAATGAGATACCACTTTATTAATACTTGAAAAGAACCCAATTATCTCATTTAATACAGGTCATATTGGAGAATTGCTTGGATCTGAGTAAGACTTCCTACTTTATTGCTCTTAAGTCTAAAGATCCCAGAATCATGAGCACAGAAGTTAGAAAGGAAGGATAATAGATATGGAAAGAGAGAGAGAGAGAGAGAGCCAGTGGCTTGTAGCCAGAAGGGAGGAGGCAAGCCCTGGAGCCCCACGATGGATGGCATGTCACACGGAAGCAGGGAGACCTGCTGGAATTCCTGATTTCAGGATATAATCACTCCCTGCAGCTCAATCCAATCTAGATTGTGATGATTATATGAACAATTTTACTTCCCTTGTTGCTGGAGGAAAGGGGTAATGATTGAAGGGATAGGCTGAGGGCTGAAAAAGGGACAGGAGTAGAAGTTCCCTCTTTAGTTGCAGCTGCTCAGGGGCAAAGAATAAATTCCACTCCAAAGAGGCCTGGAAAGGAAAGAATAGGGCTGTGCTGATGATACTGGCTTTTACATGGGACTCCAGAGATGTTCTTGATCTATGACCCCAAAGATAGCTCTTTGCTAGGAATTTTGTGCCTTGGCAGTGCCATAATTGGCCAATTTCAGCACAAAGTTCAGGAAGAAGGTGGACAGGCATGAGTGTTTATTGTGTTTGAGAATGTAAAAGTGTGTTCTTCTGTTCCTAAAGATGATGCGGTAGTGGCTATTTAGGAATTAGGTTCACTATCTTGGTTTTCATCTTATAAACAGACTGCATTGCATGAAGCTACTCCTATGAATGCTTAGAATGTATTCAAGAAAGCAAAGGACTTTCTAATACTTATGAGTTAATATAATGTGGGCATTTAAAAAACTTTTGGTGGGGTTCTTATTCTAAGTCTCAGCAGTGAAAAAAGAAATGAGAGTAGAAACAGCATGGCATTTTCTTCAGAATTCAAAGGTCATACATTTCAGTTTCTTCTATTAAAATTGAGCACAGTGTTGTTATTCATAAAGAGTGCCTTCAGCATACCTCTTTGTTTACTTAGAGTTTTGGATGACACCCTGAACAGAGTAAATGCTCAATGAACAAAAAGAGTTATTCATCAGTTTTTGGTACTAACTTGTATCTTCCATACTTTTCTTTTACCTCAGCATTCCTTTGAATAAGAATATGTGTCAGCCGGGCGTGGTGGCGCATGCTTGTAATCCCAGCATTCGGGAGGCTGAGACCGGAGGATCCGGGTTCGCGGCCAGCCTCAGCTACCTAGTGAGGCATTCTGCAACTTAGTGAGACTCAGTTTCAAATTAAAGAATAAAAAATAGGGCTGGGGGTATATCTCGGAGGTAGAATGCCTCTGAGTTCAATCCCCAGTACCGAAAAAAAAAAAAAAAAAAAAAAAACCAAAAAGAATATGTGTCATTAAAACTACCAGTAGCATCTAGCCACTTGGAAAATTTTCTATTATCCCGATTTTCCCAATCCCCAAATGTAAGTGAATTTAGATTTCTAGCAAGTTAATGGGAAGACTGTCTTAGGGATGTATTATTTATGCAGTACAACCAGTTGATCAATGTGTATGTGTTGGGCGGTGGATGAAGTAGTGTTTTGATAATGAAAACAATGCCTCCATCACTTGCTCAGCATCTCAGCATCATTAACTACTTTATTGAAGAGTTCATTATGTTCTTTATATCTTTTATATCTGTTGCTGTTTTTTGTTGTTGTTTGTTTTGTTTTGTTGTTTTGCAGGAGACCATGAGATGCTCCAATATGTTTGCTTAATTGTTGAGTGTTCCTGGGACAAAAACAACAAAAAAGCACCAGTCAGCTACTAAAATGCTTTGGCTCTCACAGCAGGCTTCAATCAGGTGAAGTATTCTGGGTGATAGAGAGAGGTGTGGGGTTTGACCATCATCCATGAGCCTATATTTACTGAGCAACTTAGGGAATAAGGCTCATTTTTCTCTAGGCCTGCCTTATGAAAAATTTGTCATCTATTTTGAGTAGATAAGGTAAATACACATGAGAATAAGTGATAAAGATACTCAGTTTTATGTAATTGTGTTAGTTGGGGCTCAGGCTAAGATGTTTTATGTAGTGACTAAACAAGACTGAGTGACTCAAACAAGAGAGGGACTTGGTTCTCTCCAGGCGTGGCCACTGATCTGCTTTCTGTCATGAAGATTAGTTTTTTCTGCCTAAAATTTCACATGGGTAGAATTAGACAGAAAGGACTTTCAGGCTGAGACTTGGATGATACCAATGGTGCCTAAGTTGCAGATTTAAGCAGATATTCTCACTAAGTTTGAAACCAGTGCTAACTCTACAATGCACCCTGCACCATACTCTTTTATTATCTTACTTCTTTTGCTCAATGTACTATTTTAAGGTACATTTATTTTGTTGTGTGCATCAGTAATTCATTCTTTTTTGTTTCTATGTGGTATTACATGTTGCAAGTATACTACAGTTTGTTAGTGTATCCTATTGATGAACATTGGGTTATTTCCAGTTTGGGGCTTTTATGAATATAGCTGCTAGGGACAATTATATACAAGTATTTTTGTGGATGTAGAATTTCATTTTCCTTGGGTAAATAACTAGGAGTAGAATTGTTGGGTCATATGGTCCTATGGTCTGAATGTGTCACTCAGATTTATGTGTTAGAAAATTAATCTCCAGAGCAAAAATGTTGAGAGGTGAGGATAAATGGAGGTGCTTAGGTGCTTTCATGAATTGATTAATTCATGAAATTGCTACCAAGAGGCTTGAGGGAATGGATTTGCTCTCTTCTGCCACCTGAAGACACAGCATTCGTCCCCCTTTTGCCTTCATGCCTTCTACCATGTGAAGAAGTAGCAAGAAGGTCCTCACCAAGTACCTGATGTTTTGGTCTTGGTCTTTGCAAACTCTGGAACTGTGATAAATAATTTTTTCTTTATAAATTGTGCAGCCTGTGTTATTTTCTTATAGCAGTACCAAGGCCCACACTACTGTGGCCTGCCTCCCACTGTGGGCTGAGATTGCTGCAGCCAAGGCAGGCGATGCTGGCTGGCACACAAGTCCGCCCTATGGATGCTGCAGATCTCTTCTTGGTACGAGGGCAGGTCTAGAGGCACTGGCCTGGGACAGGGGCTGTTGGGAACCCTTTGGTGTTGGGTGTCAATGGTCTGGTGCTGAGTTTCAAGACTAAGTCTTGTGCTTACCTTACTATTCTACTCTTAAGTGGGTGGAGTCATGGAACCCCAGTGCCTGAGGTTGAGGAAGGGGTCGTGGACCTAGACTTTTGGCCATCAGACTGAGGCAGGTTCAGAGGCTCTGTCCTTAGGCACTGGCCTAGGGTCAGAGGCCATGGGCCCCTGTCTGACACTGGATTTCACTCTGGTGGGCCTGAGTCCAAGTCTAAGTTCTGGACTTAATTTCTTCCCTTTCCCCCAAGCAGGAAGCATCTCTCTCCATGTTTTGTTGCTTGGAGTTGGGGAAGGAGTAATACAAGCAACTCTTGCTTGCTTGCTTTCCTTAATGCATCTTTTCTTAGTATTATACTGAAACCAGATGCTAGGATCTCTCATCTCTTAGGTCTTGTGAAGGTAGTTTGGTGTATGAATAGCTGTCCAAATTGTGTCCCTAAAGAGGGTCTTACTCTATCACTTGACTATAAGTGTATGGGTTTGTTTCTGAGTCTTCTATTCTGCTCCATTGTTCTATGTGTTTGTTTTTGTGCCAGTGTCATGCTGTTTTTATTACCATGGCTTTGTAGTATAGTTTGAAGTTAGATATTGTGATGTCTCCTGCTTGGTTCTTGTTGCTAAGAACTACTTTGGCTATTCTGGACTTTTTGTTCTTCCAAATGAATTTAAGGACTGATTTTTCTATGTCTGTGAGGAGTGACCTTGGTAATTTCATGGGTATTGCATTGAATCTATAGATAACTTTTGAGAGAATGGCTATTTTGATGATATTTGTTCTGCTTATCCAAGAGCATGGAAGATCTTTCCATCTTCTAAGGTCTTCATCAATTTCTTTTTTCAACTTTTTATAGTTCTCCTTATAGAGGTCTTTTACCTCCTTGGTTAGGTTTATTCCTAAGTACTCTATTTTTTTGGGTGCTATTGTGAGTGGAATTGTTTTTTGGATTTATTTTTCAGTGGATTTATGGTTGGCATACAGTAAAGCTTCTAACTTTTTAAGATTGATTTTGTATCTAGATATGCTGAATTTGTTGATCAGTTCTATAAGTTTGTATGGGTTTGTTTCTGAGTCTTCTATTCTGCTCCATTGTTCTATGTGTTTGTTTTTGTGCCAGTGTCATGCTGTTTTTATTACCATGGCTTTGTAGTATAGTTTGAAGTTAGATATTGTGATGTCTCCTGCTTGGTTCTTGTTGCTAAGAACTACTTTGGCTATTCTGGGCTTTTTGTTCTTCCAAATGAATTTAAGGACTGATTTGTTGGGTCTTCTAAGTATAGTATCATGTCATCTGCAAAAAGGGATAGTTTTAGTTTTTCTTTCCCTATTTTTACCCCTTTGATTTTCTTCTCTTGTGTTATTGCTCTGGCTAGAGTCTCAAGTACTATGTTGAACAGAAGAGGTGATAATGGACATCCTTGTCTTGTTCCTGTTTTTAGTGGGAACTCTTGCAGTTTTCTCCATTTCATATGATGTTGGCTGTGGGCCTATTGTATATTGCCTTTATGATGTTCCTTCTATTTCTATTCTCTGCACTGATTTTAGCATGAATGAGTGTTGGATTTTATCAAATGCTCTTTTAGTGTGTATTGAAGTGATCATGTGATTTTTGTCTTTGATTCTGTTTATGTGGCAAATTACATGGTTTGTTTTTTTGTATGTTGAACCAGCCTTGCATCCCTGGGATGAACCCGACTTGGTTATGGTGTATAATTTTCTTGATGTGGTTTTGAATGTGCATTGCTAGTATTTTGTTTAGCAGTTTTTCATCTAAGTTCATCAGCAATATAGGCCTATAGTTTTCTTTTCTTGAGCTATCTTTGTTTGGGTTTGGTACTAATGTGATGGTGGCTTCACAGAATGTGTTTAGGATAGTCCAATTTCTTTCTATTTCACAGAATAGTTTGAGGAGTATTGGTACTAGCTCTTCTATAAATGTTTTATAAATTTCACTTGGAAAACCATCTGGCCCTGGGCTTTTGTTTGATGGTTAAACTCTTTATTGCTTCCTCTATCTCTTTGATTGCTATTGGTAGGTTTAAGTTTTCTGTATCTTCTTGACTCAGTTTAAGGTTATATAATATGTTTAGAAATTTGTCAATTTCTTCTAAATTTTCCATTTTGTTGGAGTATAGTTTTTCAAAGTAGTTTCTGATGATCCTCTGGATTTCCATACTATCATTTGTAATATCACTATTTTCATCTTTTACTTTGGCAATTTGACTTGATTGTCTCTTTCTTTTGGTTAGGTTGGCTAATGGTTTATCTATCTTGTTTATTTTTTCAAGAAACCAGCTTTTATTTTGGTTCATTTTCTGTATTTTTTAAATTTTCTACTTCATTAATTTCTGCTCTGATTTTCATAATTTCTTGTCTTCTACTAGCTTTGGGGTTGGACTGTTCTTGTTTTTCAAGGATTTTGGGCTGTGTCATTAGGTTATTTATTTGGTGATTTTCTGTTCTTATGTGGGCACTCAGTGCTATGAATTTTCCTCTTAGTACAACCTTCAAGGTGTCCCTGAGGTTTTGATATGTTGTGTCTCTGTTTTTGTTGGTTTCTAGGAATTTTTTAATTTCTCCCCTTATATCTTCTATGACCCATTCCTCATTCAGCAGTGTGGTGTTCAGTCTCCATGTGTTTACATGGTTACTCTGGGTCTTCTTAGAGTTGATTTCTAGTTTCATTCCATTGTGGTATGAAAAGATGCAGGGAATTATGTTACATTTTTTGAATTTGCCAGTGCTCTCTTTGTGGACCAGAATGTGTCTATTTTGGAGACGGTTTCATGATCAGCTGAGAAAAATGTGAATTCAGTTGTAGTTGGGTGAAATATTCTATATGTGTCTAATAGGTCCATTTGGTTTATGGTGTTCTTTAGATCTGAGGTGTCTTTACTGACCTTTTGTCTAGAAGATTGCTCTAGTGATGTGAAAGGCATATTGAAGTCTCCCAGTATTATTGTATTGGGAACTATGTGTGACTTTATATGATGCAGAGTTTGTTTTATGAAATGGCTGGACCTATGTTTGGGACACAAATGTTGACAATCATTATTTCCTCTTGCTGGATTATTCCTTTTACTAGTAAAAAATGACCTGTTTTGTCTTTTCTGATAAGCTTAGGCTTGGAGTCAAATTTATCTGATATCATAGTTGCTACTCCTGCTTGTCTTTGAGTTCCATTGGCATGGATTACCTTGCTCCATCCCCTCACTTTAGTTTGTGGGAATCTTTGTTGTAAGGTGTGTTTCTTTCAGGCAGCATATAAATTCTGAATTTTAATTCATTTTGCCACCTTATATCTTTTTACTGGGGAGTTGAGGCCATTTATATTCAGTGTGATTATTGAGAGATGATTTTTTTTTTTTCTTTTTTCGGTACTAGGGATTGAACTCAGGGGCATTCTACCTCCGAGCTATACCTCCAGCCCTATTTTTTATTCTTTATTTTGAAACCGGGTCTCACTAAGTTGCGGAGTTCCTCACTAGGTAGCTGAGGCTGGCCTCGAACCCGGATCCTCTGGTCTCAGCCTCCCAAATGCTGGGATTACAAGCGTGCGCCGCCACACCTGGCTGAGAGATGATTTTTAATTCCTAACATTTTGAGTTTTGTCTTCTGTTTGAGGTAGTGTTTGTTATTCTTTGTTTAGTTGTTTGCTTCCTGGAAATCATTGTTTTTCTGGTTCTGACGTTTACTTGTTAGTTCTTCTTTGTAGTTAATCTGTTTGAGTATTTTCTCTAGTGCTGGTTTGGAAGACATAAATTCTTTCAGTTTCTGTTTGTACTGGAAGATTTTTATTTCCCCATTGATTTTGAGAGATAGTTTTGCTGGGTAGGAGAATCTTGGCTGTAAGTTATTGTCTTGCATAGTTTGCAATGAGTTTCTCCAGCCCCTCCTGGCTGTCATGACTTGTTTTGGGAGGTCTGTAGTGATTCTAATTGGTTTGCCTCTAAGTGTCACTTGGCCTTTTACTTTTATTGCCTTTAATATCATCTCCTTGGCCTCTACATTAGTCCATTTGATTATTATATGGCTGGGCCTGTGAACCTCTTCTTTGGTCTTGTCTAGAGGAGGTTCTATATGTTTCCTGCACCTGTGTGTCAACTTCTCTATGTTTGGAAAATTCTCTGATATTACTTCTTTGAAAAGATCATTTATTCCATTAGTTTCAAGTTCTAATCCCTCTTCTATGCCTATTATTCTTAGGTTAGCTCTTTTAAGACTGGCCCAGATCTCATCAATGTCCGATTCATACTGTCAAATTTTTTTCTAGATTATGTACTATGGATTCATTTTTGGAATGGTCATCATCTAAGAGTGATATTCTATTTTCCATGTGGTCTAATCTACTGTTTATAGTTGTTTTTTTT
The DNA here is from genome assembly GCA_004027655.1 of Graphiurus murinus. Classification (NCBI taxonomy): domain Eukaryota; kingdom Metazoa; phylum Chordata; class Mammalia; order Rodentia; family Gliridae; genus Graphiurus; species Graphiurus murinus. Next base: position 43,674 of record PVLC010008466.1, on the reverse strand, counting down.
TTTTTTTTTTTTTTCGGTATTGGGGATTGAATCCAGGGTTATTCTTTGAGCTACACTCCCATTCTATTTTTTATCCTTTATTTTGAAACAGGGTCTCACTAAGTTGTGGAGGGCCTCACTAAGTAGCTGAAGCTGGCTGCGAACCCAGATCCTCTGGTCTTAGCCTCCCAAGTACTGGGATTACAAGCATGTGCCATCACACCAGGCTTATTGTTTATACTTTGTATTGATGTCTTCACTTCAATTATTGCATCCTTCACATCCTTCAACTGCTTCAAGGCTCCTCTTTGATTCCTGTTCAGGGTGTCAGATTCTTTAATTGTCCCTTTATTTCTTTCCAGTTGTCTCTGCATTCTTTCTGGAAATCTAGTATTGTTTCTACTACTAAAGATCTGAGTTGTTCTTATAGTAATCTACCATTCTGTGTTGGTGAGTTCTGTTATTGTGGGGGTTTTGATACTCATTGTTTCTTTGCTATTTTTCCTTCTCATGATTTCTCTGTTCTTAAGTTTATATCTTCACTGCTTTTGCAAACTTTATCTCAATATAGTTTTCTTATTTCTATTTTCTCTTTGTACTGAGTTACAATTACTCTAGGGCTTCTTCTGCCCACTCTAATGGTGCCCTTGGTGGGTTTCAGATGTTGACTTATAGGATACATTTGTTGCTTTTGTTATGGGGATTTGTCTCAGAGGTGTGAGTAGGATCATTTGTGGCCTCTGTGTTTTTAGGCCTTAATGTGGGATGTGTTGAGTTATTCCTTCTATCAGCAGAGGTGAGTTTATCCTGGTTTTCTGACAGTCCTTTCTGGTGGTCCACCTCTCTGGTTCCATCTCTGCAGTAGGGATTTAGAGGTGTCTGCTGGTATATATAAGGACAGGTTGTGTTCAGTGGTGAAGGTTGGGTGAGGGGGGAGAGAGAAGCCATAGTGATGAATGCAAGAATAGGGTAAAGTAGGAGGTATGATCTAGTGGAAGAAGAGTTTGAGTGTGTTAAGGTGATATATGGTAAAGATTAGAGATAGTGGATATGTGGGAGGATTCTAGTAGTCAATGTAGAGTGTTTAGGTGTAGTGGTATGAAATGGTCTTGATATGAGACAGTGAAAAAAGGAAAAAAGACAGAACATAAAAAGTGTTGAGGAGAAGAATATAGATAAGAGAGAGGAAGGGAAGCTTCGAAGTCTGACAACTGAGGAAAAAATAATAAAGCAACCAACTATCCAAACAAACATAAATAAAACAAAGAAATACAAATGAAAACAGTAAACAATTTAAAACAAGCAAAAAACCAAAAAGGAACAAAAAGAAAAATAAAAGACCTGCAAGTATATATAAATACAGAGCCAAGTTGACCTTTGCAGTCCTTTCAGATCTGCATGAATATTTTCAGCTTTTAAATGTCTACTTACTATATTAGATTTTCCAGCATGTATCAGGCATTCTTATTTGCTCTCTCCATCAGTGCAGGCACAGAGTTCTGCTGGCGCCTCTCCTGCTACAAACTTGTGTCTCTGAGCTCTCCACAGGGTCTGTCCCTGTGCCCCTTTGTCTATGTAGGCAGTGGGTGTCACTGGATCTGGACCCAGTGGAAGCCCGAGGCTCCTTGCTTTCCCCAGGCCCTGTCTGCATCTCTCTCTCTCTGCCTTTGCTGATGGCAGGGGTGCAGTCTAAATGCAGGGCATTTTCCACAGGGCCTGCAAGGTCTCTATGCCCTGTGTGCTCTGGGTCCCTCCTGCATTTCTGCTCCGATCCAATCACTAGACAGGCAGGCGACTGAGTTTGTCATTTGCCCCAGGCACGTAGTTAACTTATAATTGAGTGCTACTCTGACTCTGGAGGGAGAGATGAGCTGGAGTGTCCCCACCCTTAAGCTGGTAGTCCCAGGCGTTCCGGTCACTGTTGATCCTGCAGGGATATGCCATCTGATTAGGGTGTGGAGTTCTGGAGTTGCTTACTCCACATGTGGTTGCTGGGTATGCAGGAAGTTGTTAGATGTCTCAGTGCTAGTAGACCCCGCTCCTGGCAGCTGGTTCAATGGTGGCTGCTGCTCAGCAGTGGCATGAGCCGCTGTTCCACTCGGGCTCCTTTGCTCTCCCTGATCTGCTTTCTGGGTTCTGTTCAGCTGTGCTTCAATTTTTGTTACTTTGTTCACTTTTTTTTTTTTTTTTTGCTGCTTTTTTCCTTCTGTCAAGAAGCTGCTTTTATGGCAGTTTTGATTTGAGCTCTATAGTGCCCGAGGAGAGGTGTTTCACTCAGTTGCCATCTTGGGCCCTTCCTGCTCTCCTCTGTCAATTATTTAGAAGGAATTGAAGCCTCCAAGAAATCCTAGATACTATTTTTTTTAACAAGATGTGAAGGAGTTATATAATTGATTTCTTTTCACAGTCTAGTGGCAGAATTTAAGTTACATGGCCATAGAGAAGCTAGGAGTTATTCCTACCTGGAAGTCACATGTTTAGTTAAAAAGGAGATTCTATTACCCAAAAGGAAGAAGAGAGTAATAAAAACCAAGAAAAAAATTTATAATCTCTGCCATCATGAATAAATAGTAACCTACCTGGTTCAGACCATATATTATATAGGAGTCTTAAGGAACTACTTAAGCATGGACTCAAGTGTTAGGTGGAATTTAATTTTGAATGGAACTTACACAGGGGATTGAATGAAGGTTGTTCTTCATAAATCTTTATAAATAGAGTAGTAGAAGAGAGTACCAATGGTAAAGTGAGCATAACATATGCCCTATACAGTAGGGGAGAGGTTAAGGGGGTCTAGTCAGTTAACTAAGTTTGCTTCAACAAGTAGGACTTTAGGCTCTTGAATGGGGAGACAATAGTTGGAAGTGGCGCATAAGGCTAATTTGTGACTACAGCATATTCTGATATAAGAAGTGACCAGTGTGGGCTGGCTGGGGTGTGGTTCAAGGGCAGAGCACTTGCATATGCAGAGGCCGGGGGGCTAATTCCCAGCACTGAAAATAAAATCAGTGAGCAGTCCAGATGTGAGGTGATGAGGAGTCTGTGAGAATAGAGAAAAGGCAAAAAGATTACCTTTCTTCCCCCCTCCCCTCCCCCTCCTTCTCCCCTTCCCTTTCTCTTCCTCCTCCTCCACCTTCACCTTCCTCTTCCTCCTCCTCCTTCTCCTCTGCTGCTTCTTCTACTTCTTCTTCTTCTTCTTCTTGTTCTTCTTCTTTTTTTGATTTATTGATGTGTGCATGAGCTACTATTGCCTAGATTAGTGAGTTCTGGGGACCACACACTGGTGGACAGTTTAAGATCTCAGTATCTTAGTCTTCCTAACTGCAATGTTTAAAGGCATTGGTCTCTTTTTTCAGGGAAGACAATGTTCTTTTAGAATCAATATTGAAGAAACACATCAGGAAGCTTTTTGTGACTCAAAATCTGGTTTATCCTCAACCATAAGACTTTTGGACTCACAAAAACACTGTCAATTGCCCCAGGACAATGGACAAACCAGCAGAAACTAAAGCCAAGTCATCTGCCCAGTCTTTGGTAGTAATGAGGCATCTGCCTCCTGGGGAGCACTGTATCAGATTCCTTCCACATGGGGAGGGCTCCCAGCTGCTGCTGCTTAGTGCTTCCCAATGTTCTCCCCACCAGTCTCCCCATTACGTGCAGTTCTGTGCTTTCTCTCCCACAATGGGATGGTCCTGAAAAATAGGGGAAACATGAGGCAGCTAGTGCATCATGGACAAGTTACAGGTATTGGAGAGCTCATATCTCATTAGTTAGTGTCTCAAGGAAGATATGGTCTCATTAGGTTAGGAATGAGGGAGGAGGGATGGAAGAGAGAGATAGCTTCTCCTTGAACTCTGGCTGCTGAGTGGGATTCAAATACACATCACTCTCTAGACGTGCACATTGATGTCAAAACTCCCTAGGTGAGTCATTTGTAGGCTGCTGATTTTGTTTTCCAGTGTTTACTTCCAAGACTACATTTCCTTTTCCTACCCTACTTTCCTCCTTCCTTTGCCATATCAACTGTTAGGACACTCTTGGGAGAATACTATACTGTGACAGCCACTCCCAAAGCATGAGTAGATGTAGAAGCTAATACTGGGAAATAAGGACAACATCAGATAGATGAGTAGAGACTCCAGGGGAGTGATGGGGGGGATTAGGAAAGAGGGAGGGGGGATTACATCATAAAGTATGCAATAGTAGAAATAATGCTAGGAATGTATACATTATTGCCAGTTCCAGTCTCAAAGACTTGTGGGGTGATGATGAGGGAGGGGGAACTCAGTAGGGAGGACAAAAATGGTTGTGTGCATGTATTTTTCTGACACTCTGTACCCCAAAATAATGTAAAATTACAATGTATTCAATAAAAAAAGAAAACTTTTGAGGCACACAGTGGATCTAGAAGGAAGGACGGAAAGAAGAAGACTATTCTTTTGCTATCAAGATAAGCCACAAAGGAGATCTATCAAGGGCAAAGGAGACAAGAAGACAAAAGTTACACTTATATTTGATTGCACTTGTACTTCCTTACTGAGTTCCTAATGGTATTCTAACTCTGAGTAGAAATCATACAACTTGGCTATGTATTTTACCTCTCTCAACTCCTAACCTAGCAAAGATTGCAGCTTTAGTTTACGGGCGTGGCTCCTGAGGTTAGGTAAAGATGTTGTGAAAAGCAAGGACTCTAGTGTTCCACTTTTGACCCTAGTTTTTGACGTAGAAGTATCTCTTTGATCTGTGTGCTCTTTAGTCATTACGAGGTTTGTTTTTTTTTTTTTTATGGAGTGTACCTTGCCCTAAATGACCACTAGTCTGGTCAAAACCAGCCTTTATGAGCAAACATCAATAACAGTGGGCTAATGAGAGCAGCACACTTGGCTAAGCAAGTTTTATTTATTTATTTATTTTTTGGTTTGAGGAAAATCTATTTTATAGATGGAAAAGAGTTCACATAAATACCATGTGGCTCTGATTAGCTGGCTTTTGGTTAACCCAAACATACAGTTAAGCAAATGGGATCCAGCTTGTCCTCTAGCCCCAAGGCCAGTGTCCTCAAACCTTGGTGTTAGCAGTATGTCTTCAGACTCAGAGGGCTTTATAACGTCGAGTTAATTTATTTAAAGATGGGTTACTGCAGATGACTCTCCCAGTAATGTAGTTAAAAGAGATCTACATCTTGTGCAAGAATCAAATACATTAATATTTCCTGAAATCAATAAAGTATGCCTGAGAATGAAACTATGTAATTTTATTAAGTTAAGAAAAGGGTACATTTTTATTTTCCTTAGTGGAATAAAGTGGTTGAAAAAATCATAAAATTGGCTTTGTGATGGTAGTACTTAGTGTGGTAAGTTTTTATCTTCTTTTGGAGATGCTAATACTCTTCTCAAATTCTACTTTATTTCCTCCTCCTCCTCCTCCTTCTTTTTCTTCTTTTGTGGTACTGGGGATTGAACCCAGGAGCATTCTACCTCTGAGCTATATACGAGGCTGGCCAGGAACCCAGATCCTCCAGTCTTAGCTTCCTAAGTACTGGGATTACAAGTGTGCACCACCACGCCCAGCTCTACTTTATTGTTTTCTAGTGAGCATTCTTCCTTTTCGTATTGATCCGTGATAAAGGAAGTGATCAACATTTAATCTACCTAAACTCCCCCACCAGTTTAAAATATGTATGGTGACTGTAGAGGGACAATTACATAAGCCTTGGTGAAAATTGAGAGAGCTGAGAGAAGGTATATTATAGGTTATTCCAGTAAAGTTTGGAAGAAGATCTCAGTGTAGAGGTAGAGCAATTTGATGAGGAGTAAGAACTGGAGTAGGCAGGTGGGCTGTCTTCAGCTGTTTATCCTTCATGGACTCTTTTACCTGGGAGTGTAATTGACTTCTGAGAAATATGCTAATCAATGTCTCATGAGGACACATGGCATTGTAAAACTTGGTATTAGATCAACCTGCATTGAAATCTTGGTTTTGTCACTTATAATGTGTCCTTGGGAGAAGTTTAGTTTCTTCCTCTGTAAAATGTGTGGAATAATGAAACCATGCTGGTAGGTTGGTGTGAGCATAAGTGACAATATACAAAGTGGCTGGCACAGAGCAGGGACTTAATAAATGCAGCTGTTATTATCGAATGTGCGAATTGGTGTTGTCTCCCATTTATAGAGGCGTGAACCAAGAAACAGAAGTGAAATGTGCTGCAGTAAGCCAACACTAGTGCAGAGGATGCCTGAAGTGTCCTTGATAGCAGTGGGTTCTGTTTACTTGCATGAAAGAGAATAAAAGCTCTAACACGAAGTACTATTTCAGGACTACTTTTGCTTGTCAGCTGTGACAGAAGTACTGTACACAGTAGAGTGCGTGGGATCCGAAAGGCTGCTGTGCTTGCTATTTCTGTGGCAAAAAAATGTCTAAGTGCACATGAATTATAATTTTTAAAAAATTATCTTATGGAGATTTGAGTCTTGTGGATGGTATCTTGAATACTGCTGATTTAGAAGTCATTGTTCCTTTGTTTGTCCTCCAGTTGCTTTGCTTATTTTGTTTTCATGGACCCCTCCCACCTACTTTATAATTCTCCTGGGTTTCTGGACTATGAAACAGAGGGTTTCCTTTGCTATTATCTTGAGCAAACTTGCAGAGCACATGCATATCAATTTACCTCATCCAAACCAGTCCAGAAAGTTCTAGAAAAAGTTCTTAAACCCCATTTGAAATTGAAAATGAAAAAAGGTTTAAAGTTATAAGAGATAGTATGACTTTGATGTTTAAGCAGTCTGTTATAAACAGCTAATACTATGAACTCATTGTAACCAGTGAAAACTCATTGTAATCAGAACAATGTCTCTGAGATTGATTGGGCAAAACATGACCACTTAACAAATGCATCAGGGAGTGGCAGACCCCTGTGTGCAGATAGGTAGTTTCCTAGTGGGAGACTTGGGAAGCCCCAGCAGGCCTTAGGTGGATTAATTCTGGAGCAAGGAAGCCAGTGCAGCAGGAGTGCTGGGAGAGCCAGTAGGGTGTTGGGAATGCAAGAGAAAGGTGAGCACTTGAAATTTGATAGTAGAACTTTGCACTCTAATAAGCTTGGAGTGATGTGTAAGTGTATTCCATCCATCTATCCATCCATCCACTGGATTCCTCTTTGTAGGAGGTAAAACACTTTGCTACATTAATAATATATTGTCCTAAATAAAAGAAAGGATGTCCTTGAGTTGAAAGGCTATGATTCTCTGAAGACAGGCTTCCTTAGTCACTGATCACTCTAGTACTCAGGGTTGGACCTTCATAAAATACTGTTGCAGGAAGAGATGAAATTTCTTAGAAAAACTAGGTTTGAGTGAGCTACAAGGAATCCTCAGGGAACCACCTGAGTTTCTTGAAGTTTGTGTGGATGATAAAAACTAACTCTACTTGTGATTTGCAAATGGTTCTCACATCATTCCAATGCTGTGGGGCTCCACATAGCTGTTGGCAGATGTTTCTTTGAAGTGCATAAAACAAGTAATTTAGAAAATCACTCATCATATGAACATCTGGATATTTAAATGGGCATTCTGCCTTTGGTAAGTAACATAAAGAAGCACTCACCCCCAAGTCCATCACATTAAGTTCTTGGTTCCCAGTCACAGGCTCTGCTTCCAGATACACAATGATTCTTCTATCCCCAATCTGAGCCCATCTTCAGTCCATGAACAATCACAGTGCTGAAAGTCCAGATCTGCTCATGTCACATCTCTGCTCAGGAATGATCAACATGTTCCAAGTTTTTTCAAAGCAACAAATGTCTTTATCTGGTACTTGAGATCTTCCCCTTTATGAATTCTATACTCCAGATAAGTGGAATATCTTTGCCTTGGTTCCTCCTGAGCCACATTATCCTGGTACTCTCTGTTTTCACTCATTCCATGTTTGCTCTGGAGGGCTTTCCTCCACATTTCTCTAGAGACAATCCTTGCCTGTCTTCCAAGGTCTGCTTCATAGCTGTCTCGTCTTCAAAGCTTGCCCTGATCTCTCTGATGGAAATAATTAATTCCAGAATTTGCTTCTACCTCTTACCTACAATAGTGCTCCTTATATATACTTTCCTCTTAATGAGATTCACCTGCAAGTACTTGTTAAAAAAATTCTGGGTCCAATCCCAGATTGACTGAATAAAAGTATCCAAAGTAGAGGCCTGGGAAGTAGCATTTTAAATAAATGCCCCAGGTGATTATTATCAGAGAAGGAACATTTATTAAGCTTATTCAAAAAAGATTTATTTTTAATTATTTTATTAATGTATTGTAATTATACATCATAGTGAGGTTCAATGTGTTTAAAACATACATGCACAGAGCTCTTGGTGTATTTCTTTCTGAATCCCAGCCTGCTCCACCAAAGGAACACTTTTATAACCTTGCTATTCCAAGGGTAGTCTCCCACACTAGCACACCAGCAGTGTCAGCATCCTCTGGGTGCTTGTTAGAAATGCAGAACCCTGGGTCCCTCACAGAGTCACTGAATCAGCATCTCATTTTAATAAAATCCCCAGGTAATTCCTTTGCACACTAAAATGATAGAAACATTTGTTAGTTTGGTTATATAATCCAAACTCTTAACACTTACCTCATTAATTACTCAAAGCAACTAATATCATTCCTATTTTTTTCAGATAATTGAGACTTCAATAAATTGGGCCAGAAGCAATTGTAAGTATTACATTTGTGTGTGTGTGTGTGTGTGTGTGTGTGTGTGTGTGGTACTGGGGATTGAACCCAGGGGCATTCTACCTCTGAGCTACACCCCCAGCCCTATTTTTTTAATTCATTTTTTGAAACAGAGTCTCACTAAGTTGCGGAGGGCCTCACTAAGTAGCTGAGGCTGGCCATGAACCTGGATCCTCGAGTCTCAGCCTCCCAAGTACTGGGATTACAAGCGTGCACCCCTATGCCCAGCTTATTACATTTTTTTTAACTTACTTACAAAAAAAGGTTATTTCATAGGTCTCAGCTTAATAGTAAATGGTGGTGACACTGGCATTAGAACTTGGGTAGTTTGACAGGAACCCTTTTTAAAACCTTATTCTATTATTATAACAATCACATATGCCAATAACTATTGGTTCTCAATGATAAAGAAAAGACCTCAGATAAAAATACATTATTGAGTTTCAATATTTGTATGTGATAGGGTTTTGAAAATGAGAATGTGCTTATGTAAACAGTTTGAATATGAGATGACCATGAAGGGATGGGGGAATGAGAGCATAAAGGAAGCAACTGAAATCACATTCTTTTACCTCCATTTAGTTCTTAAAGAGTTGGAGACTATGGGTAATAATGTTAATTTTCTACCAGACACCTGGAACTTATTTAGCTTTTGTTCTTACTTATAATTTTCATTTTGCTTCCAAATCTCAAGGACCACAATATTCAGTTATGACTGGAATATAAAGTTGCTTCTGTATATTAATTTTCACGCAGAGAAAGTTTACAGTAATAGGCCTGCACAGTTCTGTGTGTTCAAGGGCCAAAGTTTATAAAATCTGTGAGAAATTGAAAAAGGAAGGAAAAATTTCTTGCCAAACTTTTTGATACATATGACCCTTTGGAGTGACTATATATACATTGAAGACACAACAAAGACTAGACTTCCATCAAGAGGCCAATATATCCTTATATCCCTCCCCCTGAAATAGGGTAAAAATGCACTTCCTATTTGAGGGCTGTAATCAAGTAATGTTTAGTACATGTGGTTCACAAAAGATTGAAGCTTCTCAAAAGAGTATATGTTTCTCTGTGATTTTTGCTGACAAGCTTTATCATGCTACAGTCTTAACAAAAAGGTTTTATATGAAAAACGCTGGCTATATTTTAACATGATAAATGTGTCAGGTGGTGATGACTTAGGCACAGCTTGATATAGTGTCCTTTTTTAAAAATTCAAAACTTTTTTATTGATAATGAAGATTGCTATTTGAGTTTTTAAACTTAATCTAGAACGGAGAAGTATTAAAGTAATGCTGTGCTGCATTATTTAAGACTATCAGCAAATTATTTCATAGATTGTTATGACTTGTATTCTGATTACAGAGACCATCATGAGTGTGGAATAAATACTGGATTAAATCCTTCAAAAAAAAAAAAAAAAAAGAAAGAGCAAGGTGTACTCTAAAGACATTTAGGATTGCTGGAATAGGATGACAGAAAGGAGTGACTGCAGATGATGACTTCAGTGACTGAAGTTGGAAACGTGTGTGAGAGGCCTACTGTGCAGGTGGATCATGTCACTCATCTAATAATGCTGGGTTAGGGGGTTCACATGCTTTTGAGTGGCTAGATAAAAATATACTAGTGGAGGAATAATATCCTATGCTTTTTTTAAAAAAAAATCTCTAGTAATGCTTTTTGTAAAATGTCTTGCATTTCCAGAAAGCTGATATAAGCCAGTTTAATCACAACTCATTTGTCCAAGTATCACACGCTTCCCTCAAGACATGAACTTTATAAAAACTACACATAAATTTTTAAAATATAACTTGTAAAGGTTAAAGAAAATGATAAATAGTTTCTTTAAGGAATGTAGCCTAGTTGGCATGAGATTTCCTTTTTATATGTGTGATCTCTTTTAGCTTCTAAATACAAGAAGCATGACTTTCAATTAGTTTAGATTGCCCCCAGAAAGTGTTCTTTAAATGCTTTAATATAATTACTTTTATAAAAGTGAGAAAATGTATGTGTTTTATATGTTTTCAGGCTGTGTCTTTCTATGTTAATATCACATGTAATCATATAAAATACATCTCTCTGGGACTCAAATTCAGAGTCTGGGCCCATGCTTATCATATATTCATTGTATGATTTGAAGTGTATTGTTGTTGAACTCTTTTTCTTTTTTCTCTAATGTTATAAAATCAATTTCCCTCCAGAAAGGCTAGAAGAAATAAATAAAACTAAAGGGATTTGTAAAAAGAAAAAACAAATTATTTAATAACTTAATAAATTAATTTCTTATTCAAATTTGAGTTTGGAGAAATGGAGAAGAACATGCCCCAGGGTGGTTCTAGTTTTGCATTAATCATGATAGTGAATGTTTCCCTCTGCCTAAAGTATATTATTTCTTTTTACTCCTGGCATATAGTCTGAATATATTTTACTTTTATTCCAACTTCACAGGACTTGATGATTAGAAATACAAAGCTGGATATTACCATATCACTGTGATTCTTAATTTCTAAGTAATAGTAAAAGGAATGCTGAGAATGTCCTCAATCTGTCTCAGTATCAATAAGATTGATAGGAAAAATTGTTCTTCTTATTCCTATAGAAAAGATTAAAAACAGAGCAAATAATTTGTTGAGTCAAATGAGTTTTGTTTTTTATATTAGTGTAAGTGAAATTGTGAATACATTAAAAGTGATAGCCTGAAGCATGTAACCCAATTTATCAGAATTAAAAATGTGACAATCAACAGCTTGCATGGGAAAATAGGTGTTATGGATTAAATTGTGTCCCTACTCCTACCTGTATCCCAATTCATAGGTTGAAATCCTAACTCAGTACCTCAGATTGTGACCTTACTTGGAGATAGGGTCTTTACAGAGGCAATTAAGTTAAAAGGAGTTCCTTAAAGTGGGCTCTAATCCATTTCACCCTTAGAAAAGGGAGATATTTAGAAAAAGTCAATCACATGGAAAATGCCCTGTGAAAATTAAGGCAGACAGAAATTGAGGTGACACTTCTAAGACAAGCCGACGAACATTAAGAATCGCTGGACACTCACAAGAAGACAGTGGAGGCATAGAAGAGATGCTCCTGCCCAGCCTCAGGAGGAACCAACTCTCAAGACACCTTGATTTTGAACATCTAGTTTCCAGAATGATGAGAGAATCAATTTCTGTCCTATAAGCCACCCAGATGTGATATTTTGCTATGGGTTTCCTAGCAAACTAATATATCAGAGTAAGAGTTAGACCTTGAGATTTTATTAAGAGGGACCAGTGCTATGACTCCAGATCTTAGTAAATAAATAAAATTCAAGAACTAGTAGTCTATTGAATAGTTCTAAATAAATGATACTCTTATTCATAATGTCTTAAATAAAGTCTTGCTTAATTGATTTTTATACAGAAAGCTATATAAAATTGATAAGAATGATCTTTTGGTTTACACATCAAAAAAACCCAAACAAACAAACAAACAAACAAAATATGTGTTCTGATTTGCCAGTGAGATTTAGGCTGATCAAAAAATTCCTTAGGAGCCGGGCATGGTGGTACACGCTTGTAATCCCAGCATTTGGGAGGCTGAGACCAGAGGATCCAGAGGATCCGGGTTTGCGGCCAGCCTCAGCTACCTAGTGAGGCACTCCGCAACTTAGGGAGACCCTGTTTCAAAATAAAGAATAAAAAATAGGACTGGGGGTATAGCTCGGAGGTAGAATGCCCCTGAGTTCAATCCCCGGTACCACAAAAAAAAAAAAAAAAAATTCCTTAGGAATCATTGCTGCTTTTGTTTTTCTAGGTCACTAGATCACAGAGAGTCAGACTGATTCACTCCTGAATTACACAATTTACATAAGCTAATGAATTGCAAGTCAGCCATGGCTATGAGGAGTTATCTAATTCATTACGGTGACAGCAGCAGGGCATGAAGGAAGCAACAAGACTGTCAATCCCTGAAAAGCTATTAATGTTATTCTGATGAGAGAGTTAGAGGCAAGGGAGAGGATTTTAAATGTAGATTCATCTTAACCACTGGGGACAAACAACACCAGGACAGGGACTACATATGAGCTGACATTAGAAATATGGCTGTTCCCCAGCCTCAGAAAATCAAGGGCTGTGTTTTTTCTCTCATATGTGGAAGCTATAGAGAAAAATAGGAAAGAAAAGGAACTTGATGAAAATGAGGAGACCAGCAGAGTAGTAGAAAGGGAAAGGGGCGGTTTGGAAGGAATCAGACCAAATAATGTGCACATATGAGTGTATCACTATGAGTCTCACAATCAAATATGGGGAGGTGAGGGGAGGGAAACAGACCAAGTGATGTTGTGTGCGTATATGTCTGTATTGCTATGTATCTCACTATAATGTACAATTACAATACTCCAATAAAAGACCAATTTTTAAAAAAGAAAAAAGTATGGCTGATCGCTGAAAGGACTCAGGCAAGAAAACATAGCCAAATCATGGAACTAGCCTAGGTGTCTATTAACAGATGAATAGATTACAAAATAATGGGTTATATACACAATAAAATTCTACCCAGCAATAAAGAAGAACAAAATTATCTCGTTTTTCAGGAAAATGAATGAACCTGGAGAACATTATCTTAAGCAAGATTAGCCAGTCACAGAAAGTGAAAGGTTAAATGTTTTCTATCATATATGGAGACTAGGGAGTAATGAGGATGCAAGAGGTCCTTTAGATAAAGGAGAAGAAACTCCAGGTGTGAGGGAGGATTAATGAAGGAAACGTTTGTGGAGTGTCTATTTAGTTCACTTGTTGGATGCTCTCCCTAATATGCAGAAGCTAGGGAAAAAGTGAGTCATAGGAAGGAGGGACTCTAGACAACGAAGAAGAAACCTTAGATAAGTAAAGAAGGCAACTTAACTGAGGGAGGTGGGAGAGGGGAAGAGGGAAACACCCTCATGCACATGATATACCTTCATAAACATATCAAAGTCAACCACTAAACTGAACATGAGAAGGAGGGAGCAGGGAGGGAATGAGGCGGGAATTGGGGAAGGGCTAAATGAGAGGTGTGTACATGTATGCTTCTACCAGCTTGTACCTCATTAACATGTATGATTAAATAAAAAAATAAAAATAATGAAGGAAACACTTCCACTAATGTTATGTACATATGTGAATTTAACAATGCCAATCTCAATATCATGCATAGGGGCAGGGAAGGGAGTTGAGAGGGATCTAGAGAGACTCTCACTAAGTGCTTGTGCTTGTATGTCCTTATCACTCTGAACTAGTTTATGATGTGAGATTATAATATTACATACTGTATCAATATAAGTATATTTAAAAAACATAACCAAAGTCAGGTACTTTAATAGAAGGAATTAAATATGCTAAATTCATAATAAAGGCATTAGAACAGCTACAGAAGCAAATAGAGGAAGGCAAGGCCATTCAGAGGTGAGGCTGGAGGGGCCTGTGATCCTGGGTGACGGTGTAAGAACTGAGACCATGGGAGGGATACAACTGCTGGAGACATTGTGCAGGTCAGGGAGGTCCTGACTTCTTTCCTCCTGCAGATTCCTGGTGCCTTTCCAGTGCCTCTTGCTGCTGAACAGAACTGGCAGCAAGCTGCTAGGAGGCCTGGGAAGCAGAGTTTGCTGGTGTTAGCTCCTTGAGACAGAGCAAGGAGAGGTCTAGTTATCTAGTTAGTTTCCCTTTTCTGCTGTAACAAATTTAGTGGATTATAGCAATGCAGAGATGTGTTTGTGTGTGTGTGTGTGTGTGTGTGTGTGTGTGTGTGTGTGTGTGTGTGTGAACACTTATATTTGTAGTGGTGCTGGGTATTGAAACCAGAGGCATTCTACCTCCAAGCTACCCCCAACCCAATTTTATTTTTTATTTGGAAACAGAATCTCACTAAGTTGTTAATGGTCTTCTAAGTTGTGGAGGCTGACCTGGAAACTGTGATCCTCCTGTCTTAGCTTCCCAAATAGAGGGAATATGGGAATGTGCCACCATACCTGGCTGTACTAATTCTTTTAGTGTTTTCTGGAAGTCAGAAGTCTAAAGTCAAGATATGGGCAGGACTCTATTCCTTCTAGAGGCTTCTGGGTTCATCCATTTCCCTGCCTTTTCCAGCCTCTAGAGATTGCCTACATTTCTTGGGTCATGGCCTCTTTTACCCTCTAGAAAATGCATCTTTTTAACCTCCAGCTTCATGGTCATTTCCCCATTTTTTTTTTTTTTTTTTTTTTTTACTTTGACCTTCTTGTCTCCCTCTTGTGATTACTTTGGGCCCTCTCAGATCATCTAGGAGAATCTGCCCATCTCAAAGGCTCTTGACTATAGCAGCAAAGTCCCTTTTATAAGGTAACAGATTCATAAATGCCAGGGATTAGGAGATGGACATTTTGGGGGCCATTATTCTATCATAGGAGGGAAGATATAGACATGGAAATAAATAAGCAAGTGACAAAGGCCTCCCACAAGTTCTCAGGAGGCCATTTCTCTTCTCTCTAGATGCTTTTTGCATATGATACCATAGTATTTCTGCTAGCCCAATTTTTTAAATTAAGATTTATTATATCAATTTTTGAAGGCAAAACAAGTTTAGATACCAAAAGTGTAATAAAACATTCATTATTTTAGCAGACCTTGTTGGAAACTGCTATTTCATGGAATTATTTTGAACCAGGAAATTGCTGAGATGGAAGTAGAGGGTGGTAAGGAAAGGAAGAGTGTGTTTGCTTCAGCCCAGTAGACTCAGGACACTGACAAGCCAGATCCCTAGTAGAGGAGAATCCTGGATGTAAGCTGAAGAGTTGTCAAGAGAGATGCTCTGCTGTTTTCAGTATGCTTCCTATTTTTCTTTTTTGTTTCTTTGCTTTGTTTTGCAGCATCCATGGGAAGCACACCAGTAGGAGCCTTCTGGTCTTTAAATTCTACCCTTGGGATGCCTGAAGTGAGCACGCCCTACCCAGGAGCTCCCACTCAGTACAAGCTGGCCACACACAGAGATAAGCTGTTTTTGGAGAAGGTGAAGAAGACACAATTCTAAGTCATTGGAAAATCTGGATATATTTTTCAGAGAAAACAAAACTTTTCTCCTCTATTCTTTAATTCTGAGACTTTTCTAAGTACTGTCTCTCCTGCTGCACTAATGAAGTCTAATAGAAGATTCTGATTTGTGGTGACAATTCTCTCCATATGAGGCTTCCCAAGACTGGCTCATGGGTATACAAAGGTGTCATAACCTGTTTTCCAAAGCAATTTTATCCATATTAATTCTATCAAGACATTTAAGAAGGATAGCTATGAGACAAACTCAGACACAACTGAGTCCAACCCAGGGTGTTTGTGCTTACTAATTAATAGTGTCTTCAGTCTTCATCCTTATAGTCACAGTGCTACACTGTGGCATTCTGAGTCTGTTAATGGACTGTAAGCCAGAAATACAAGCTCTCTGAAGGATGTAGGTCCCCATATTTCTGGAACATGGTAAGCACTCACCCACCAGCTCTCCAGCAAGAGTCTCTGTGGTCCTTCTCTGGCTCAGACCCTGGAAGCTCTAGCAGAGAAAATGGTGGAGTTCTGGATACATTTACAATCTGTCTTGATCTTTCTTTGGAAATGAGAGTTCCAGAAGGAGAGGTAGGGCCAGAATCATGAAAGGGTTTGTCCTTAGTGTGATAACTTGTTCTGACCACTACTGGTACTAGTCTAACTTCCTTGATTGGCCTTGTCAGTCTGAGATTGTGAAGATCCACAAGAACCACAGTTTGATAATTGAGGAACCTCTTTCAAGGTAAGCATCCTGTTAAGAAATGAAGTCTTAAAAAGCCAGTCATAGTCCAGCTCCTATGTACCCTAGTAGGGTATCAGAACTTTGGTGAGGATAGAGACATTTGGCTTTAAATTTGAGAGTGAGAGAAAGAGATTCTGTATTTTTGGCACGGTAGGGTATGGAAAAGTGACAATGACAAGGAGAATCAGGAAACAATACTTTTATATTGAATCTTTCAAGGGTCAAGTGCCTCTATAATGTCCTCCTTCTTGACTGCTAAGTGGCATAGGTAAACAACCAAGGAGCTACATATGGTTTGGTTTAAATTGGAACCATTCTGCAACAGGTATGTATTTATGGTTAAAATAGACTTTCAGAACTGCTTCTAAGTCTTTGATCTGAGTACACTTAGTGTGCCTGCTATACCAACTAAACCCTAATCTTAAGTGAAAGGTCCATTCAAGTCTGGGTATAACAATGTGTGTGTGTGTGTGTGTGTGTGTGTGTGTGTGTGTGTGTGTGTGTGTGAGTGTGTGTATTTAGCAGCCTGAGAGTAAATTGGCTGCTTGGAAGAAACTGTGTTGTCATGACAACTAGATTGCAGCCCACAGCATTTGGTTCCCCATGAAGAATCAGTGTGAGGTATGTGGTAATGGTGGTGATGATGTGCACAGGGGAAGGTAATAAGGGTGTTATAGAAATAAATTATGGTCTATGTGTTCCTTATGGAAAAAGGATTTGGGCAAGAATATAATTTTCTCCAAAAATAAATCTTCCCCAAACTTCTAGCTTTTGCAGTTCTATACAGTGAGTACAAGGTCTATATTTCTCCCATCCTACTTACTTATCTCTGACATGAAAAATGTGCTATGGTAGTGTTATAGTAGTCTCAACATTGAAGGAGAACTCAGAGAAAGGCTAATGTCAAGATAACGGTAATATAATATAATTTCTTGGTTCAAATAAAATAGACTATGTAAAAATACTTAGTAAATGGAAAAAGTATTTTTAGATTAAATTCAAGTATTTGATATAAGGATACTTCTTGAAGCAAGTAAACAATTTAAACATCAGAGATTAGAACAAATGTATTGATTTACTTTTGGTAAAATTCATGTAACATAAAATTTAACATCTTAATCACTTTTAAATATGTAGTTCAGTAGTGCTAAGTATATTCATGTTGTTGCACAATCTCCAGAATTTTCTTAATCAAAACTAAAACTGTATACCCATTAAACAGCTACTGTGACTAGTGCTGCTATGAACATTCATCTATAAATATTTGAGAACCTGTTTTCAATTCTTTGGATACATACCTCGAAGTGGAATTGCTAGGTCATATGGTATCTCTGTCTTACTCTTTGGGGTGACTTCAGTTGGTTTCCATAGGGTTCAACCATTTTATAATCTCTACAGCTACATACAAGGGTTCTGATTCCCCCATATCTTTGACAATGTGAGTAATTTTCAATTTAAAAATTATACACAATTTAGTGTGTTTTAAGTTGTATATCATTGTGGCTTTTATTTAAATTTTTAAAATGACCAGTGATGTTAAGCATCTTTTCATGTATCTATTGCCCATTTGTAAAACCATTTGAAGAAATGTCTTTTCAAGTGCTTTGCACATTTTAAAATCCAATTGTTTGTATTTTTGTCATTGAGCTGTAAGAGGTGGTTATATATTCTGGACATGATCTATGATTTGCAAACATTTTCTTCCATTGTGTAGGTGTCTTCCTGATAGTGCTCTTTAATATAGAAAAGTTTTTGATTTTGATGAAGTCTAATTTACCTATTTTTTTAAGGCGCATGCCTTTGGTGTCATATCTAAGAATCCATTGCCAACTCTGAGTTTGTGAAGATTTACCTCTATATTTCCTCCAAGAGTTTTATGGCTTTAGCTCTTATATCTAGGATGTTGATCCAACTTGAGTCTATTATTGTGTATGGTATGAGGTAGGTTCAACTTTATTTTTTTGTATATCATCACAGGAAATTAATTAATAGACTGCATTTGGAAATCCTTTGTCCTCCCTTCTTTCTCAGGTTAGACTGAGCAGCAGGAAGAAATAGAATTTTCTCCTGGGATACAATTTTTTCCAAACAAAAATAACCAAATAATATTCAAAGTCCTTTCTTCAAACCAAAATAAAATATGTGATTGAGGAATACTCACTGCATGAGAGTTGTATCTAGATAGAGAAGAAAAGCAGATTGAAGCAATCAATGCAAGAACTCTACAAGGATAGTAAAAGGGAGAGGGAGGGAAGAAATGGGACAACTAACCCCAGTGTTTGCTCCCAGAATAAACTCAGAATTTAACTCTGTAAGGTGGGAATCATGACACAGGATAATCATTTATTGGGTGATAGGGCTAGAACAACAAGGTTGCATGGTATTCTAAAGACCACTTCCAGGAGAAATGAAGAATTCTCATACTTAAAACAAGCTACCTACATACTCTAATCAACCACATATCATCTTTCCCTGCAGCCTCCAAGGGTTGCCCATTATAAATAGAATATTTATTGGCATAAACATGGTGATTCTCATATACAGATGCAAATAGTGACCGAGGAATGACTAAATGCTTGAGGAAAACCAGCACTAAGGAAAGAGAGGTATTAAGTTAAATAAATAAAATAGCTAACACATGAGAAACTAGAGTTTATAAGGCAAACAGAGGAAGACTTCAATAAATTAAAATTCTCAGAAGGACTGTAGACAATTTTATTATCACAGACCAATAATGGAATGATATATGTAATAACAAAAATATTGATGTTTAAAAGTGAGAGTCAGTTTTTAAGAACCCATTGTTGGATGAGATGCACGCTAGAGTGATTAAGAGGTATTTAATGAACTGGAAGATGTTTGTGGGGAATGCCTTTAGAACTCAGACCAAATATGCTGAGGAAACTATGTGAACAAATTTTTTTGGAACCTACAGTATTTTATCTAGCAAAATATACATGTGCTTGAGAGAAAATAGGATACTTATTAAACAATAAATCACTTAATAATATTACTACCCATTGACTTTCTCTGAGAAATATTTAGAGAATATGTTTCATAAAAAAAGTAAGAAATGAAAGATAAAATGGGTCTAAGAAAGAAGACAACTGGGGATAAAGAAACCTGTTTTTGTAAATTTTTCCTTCACTGTATTGCTGTTCTAGCTGAAACTTGGCTATTTCATGTGAAGCTTATAATGGTTTGGATTTGGAATGCCCCCCTAGCTCTCACAGAAACAAGGTAGCAATGTTGGAAACAGGGCTTGGTTGTTAAGTATGGGTCCTTGGGGATGTGGCCTTAGGGGTTATATATTGGTCCCTCCTCTCCCTGCTCAGTCTCTGTTGCTCATAGCCTCCATGATGTGAGAGTGAAATCGTGTGCTCTCCCTGTCTCTGCTTCCTGTTGTCATACCCTGAGATCCATGGTCCCTAGCCTAACATTAACTGAACCCAAAAATCTCCAAGGAAAATGTGAGCAAATAAATCTTCCTTCTTCTAAATTACGTGACCATTCTGTTAGATTACAGCAGTAAGAATGATGACTAAAACAGGCTGTTTCTTTATCTTTAGCCCCTTGACAACACACACCTTGAAGAAGGTTCTTCTTGTTTCTGGTTGAAATTCTTAAACAAAATTTCTTCTTTCCCTAAAAATCTTAGTTATTCTTGAAGTGCCTAATTTCACCTGTTTTCCGTACAACCTTTCCTCATTGCAGTAATTTCCTCAACCTTTTCGATTCTTCCTTATTCACAGAAAGCATGCCCTCTTCTTCTGCATATGAAAGTCATAATTTTTGTTACTGCATCACATTTCACTCCTGTACATTCTCATCTCTTGTTATCATTTTCCTCCACTCCTATGTCATATTCTATACTCTGTCACATATATATTGTAGCTACCAATACTGAAATCTCATAATCAAGCTGAGTACTATCTTCTGTCTATCCAGCTATAATTACTCTAGCTTGATGGTAAGAGTATTTCAGCTTCTTATCTTTTCATCTATCTATTTTTCTGTGCTGCAGCATGCTTTTTGTTTATATTTGCTTATCTTCTTATCCAGATTAGATTCTGTGGTCCTTCAGCATGATCATACACTTGTAAACACTTCTAACTCCCTTGCAAACTTTTTTACCTGAAAAAATAAAACCTTCAACCCAGTTAAATTTTTAATTTCTTTATATTACATTTAAGCACCTGAATATAAATAGAGTAAAATGTTATTTTGCTCATTTGTCTAACTTCATGACAAGGAATTTCAAGAATATTATCATTATTGCTCAATAATTCTAATATGTATCCCCAATAAATATGCTTTACCATTTTCCTCGTACTTCATACCTTTCTCTTCCTCTTTAAGTCACCCCACCCAATCCTTCTTAGTTGTTGTGTTGGGTCTTTTTGCTTGATAATTAAGAAGGAAATATAAATGCCCTCAGATGTTTCCATTTATTAACCTACCTACATCTGTACTCATGCTTTCTTTCTTGTCTTTGTTATAATGAGAAAACTGTCCCACTCTCAGCTGAGGTCAATCTCAACTCACCTCTTGACTCTCTCCTATTAATCTACTCTAGGACTCCTCTCTAAAGTTTTCTTCATTATTTTATCATCACATTTCTTCTATACCTGATCATTCCCCAAAGTCTACTAAAATGTAGTATTCTCAGTCCTGGGATTTTTTCCTTAACACACAGTGCTACTTAGTGTTACTTTTTTTTTTTTTTTTTTTACTAATTATTTTAAAATCTTCCTTACCTTTACATTTCAGAATAATCTTTTCTACATCCATTATATTCCAACTAACATTACTTTTGACCAAGAAATTATTTTTACAGTAAAAGAGAACCAAATTAAAAATCAATTATATAAAATGTTAGGGGAAATGAAAGAAAAAACACTTATCAAGATACACAAATATATAAGGTGTAAACATGGAAGGAAATATGCACAGAGTAGTTCTTGTTTCTTTACCTGGTCCTGAGGCAAAAGTCAGAGCTGTCTTCCTCCATGTTCTGGCCTATAGCCAGAAGCTTAGCTAGTCCAGGTATCTTTTACCTGATGAGATGATCAGAATGTCTTTCCTAAAAGGTCTTATATTGGGCTTTTTTTTAGGTCTAAGTTCTCAGAGGTCCTCTTTTATATTGGTTATTTTAAAAATTTTACCATAGGGCATAGATATAGTAGAAAGTGCCCCAAAGCATTCTTCTGGTGGCAGACCATATCATTCTGCCCATTTTCTCAGCAGAAGTCCTAATTTCCTTTGGTAATTAGGAGTAATAATTTCAAGCAGGAGAATAATATTCTTCTTTGATGAAGGGTTTAGTAGTATAAGAGACCTTAAATAAATAGGTGGCCAGGTGCAATTCCTCACCTTTTTACCCATCATGTTGGGAAACCATTTTAGTGATTAGTACTTTCCATTATTTCAGTGTGAGTTGGGGAGGGATATGAAGGCATATATACTCTCATCCACTGGGTAGAAGTGCAAATGTCTTACAAAAAGGTGCTTGTAGTATCTATTACAATAAAAACATGCAAGTCATTTGACTAATCAAATCTGCCCTATAGAATGCTCTAGGATGACCACAGAGATATATTTACAACTATGTTCAGTATAGGATTGATCCTAATGGTCAAACAATGAAAGAATCTAAGTGTTCATCAATAGATTAATTAAATAACCATGACAAGCTTATAAAACAAAAAATATGTCCTCATGAAAAAAGTATCTTTTTCTATATATTAAATTTCTATGCAAGTAGTTCAAAGAAATTTTAAGCAGTACTAATAAATACTAAGGTTCCATTGTGCTTTGCCAATGAACAAAGTTGCTATGGAAATTAAAGTCACCCAAAGTGCCTTTATGGAATGGATTAATCTAAACAGACTTCCTTGAAGAAGTGAGTAGGTGGGAAGTAAATGTTGGGCCAAAAGATACTTAAAAAGCATTTCAGGAGGATCAAATAAAGTCATAGTGTGCAAAACAGCAGAAACAGGGAATGTGAATCGCTTGCAGAGGAAGTTCTAGAGACCTGCAAACCTGGGGTGAAAGATGTTGGTAGAGACATGCATTTAAGAGAGGAAGCCACTTGGACAATGTTGCTGACTTGCCACTCTCTTTCCCTTAGATTCAAGAGATGTATGTAGATTATTCTTTTCTGAATGGATGACTCTTATAGAAGGAAGAAGTTTTGTGCTGGATTTTGTGTGTTTTCTCCTCTGGATCAACCCTTCTTTTTTCAACCCTGCTTTTTTCTCTGCGAGGCTGACTTGTTCAGGCTACACCATTGCTTTCAAGAACACTGGTTGAGTTTATGCAGCTGGGCAACTGCAGGAGGTTGGCAGAAGGGAAAAAAGTAAGTCCCAAGCTGTGATTCCAGACTCCCCTTCTGTTAGGTTGCCCCAGGCTGGCCATGCCTCCAGTGCAGGTCTCTGATCCTCAAAAGCTGACCTGTCTTTGTAAAAGGCATCTCCTTTAGGCCATTTTACTGTTTAGTTTTTTTTTTTTTTTTATCCTTTCTAAGTTTCTTATGCTACTTCTACATGTATGACCTTGAATGTGCCTCTAAACTTTTCTAAACTTTAGTTTTCTTATCTGTGAGTGTGTTAGTTAGCTTTCTGTACTGTGATAAATACATGAGATTCAACTCAAAGAAAGAAAAGTGTTGTTTGGGCTCACACTTTTGGAGGTTTCAGTCCTTGATCAGTTGGCTCTCTTTCTCTGGGCTTGTGCTGAGCTTCACATCATGGTGAGGAGCACTTGGTGATGCAAACCCATTCTCCTCCTTGCCAGGAATGAGAAAGAGGAAGAAGAGACCAGGGTCTCACAGTCACCTTTGAGAGTACACCCCAAATGACTTAAAAGCACCCAATAGACTTCCCCTCTTAAAGTTTCCACCACCTACTCATAGTACCAAACTGGAGACCAAGCCTTTAACATATAAGCATTTGGGCAACATTTAAGATACAAACTATATTATTAAAAGGGTTTAGAAAAAAGAGAAACTTATCTCATGCAATTCTACAGTAACTATTTGGCACTGTCTGTGATAGGATTGGCACAGCACTGGTAGGACTGGCTGGTATCAGATGACCTTTAAGCTTTAGCTGTCATTATCCCCATCACTCTCTCTTGTCGGCATGGTTCCGACTCTCCATTCTCCTCCTGGTCATCACTTCAGCTGCTTCAGGAGTGAATTCTTTTGTTAGTTTGCATTACCAGTTACTTCTAGTATTTATTATTACATTTAAATTTTATAAGCTTTTTGCCAGTAAGTTTCTTTTAATTTTCTGTCTTTAAACAATGCAGACAGTATAGATATATCATCTGAAACCCTGAAAGATAAGAACCTAAGAATGTTTTCATTGTCAGATTTAAGGGTCAGTGTTTTACGTCTAATTTTTTAGCTTGCTGGTATCAACAGTGGTACAGGATAGAGAAGGGGAAGGTTAGGTTGAAGAGGGAAAACTGTTCATTACTATGCAGTGCTATTTAAGTGCTGTGTTTGGAATATTATATTAATATCTCAAGGACACATTTCAGTATCCCAGCAGGGAAGCCTATATTTGTATGTGAGTGAAATTTTCATTTGCCATATTAAATGTTTCTCTGCCTTCTTCTAAGCTGGGCATTTTACCACTTGATAAGACTACCTTTTCTTGCTTTCTTGTGACTAAAGTGTTTGGACAATGAAATGTGAACTGGAAATGAAACTGTTGTGGCTCCCAAAATGTCCTTTAAGGGAGGGAGCACATTGCTTCTTTATTCCTTCATTCTTCTATCATTTCCATATTTTTTGGAATGCAAATATGATGGCTGGAGTTCAAGGAACCATCTTAAGTTGGCAAACTAAGAATATGAGAGGGCCACAGAGGGGATGCTGGGCCTTGAACTGTGGACTCGCCGTACCAGCCCTCAGTTGACTGCCTCGAGTTTCTATGATGTGTTTACATCACTGATATTATTGGTGTGTGTGTGTGTGTGTGTGTGTGTGTGTGTGTGTGTGTGTGTGTAGTGCTGAAAATTGAGCCCAGGGCCTCGTTCATGATACACAAGTGCCTTACCACTGAGTAACACCCCCAGTCCTCCCACTTTTAAAAAATTAATCAATCCAGCCTAGTTCTGACTAATGTACCCCGTCTCTGAAGTTTGGATATAGGAGATAAGAGCCTAAAGCTGTTTTCATTTTTCTTGGATCCTAACCACTTGAAGAGGTGGAATTAATATTCATTTCTGCATTCCAGAACTTTTTTTTTACTTGCCAGTGATCTATGATGCCTCCATAATATACTCTTTTTCTCTCTCCTTCCCATCCTCTCTTTTTTTTTTTCTCTTCTTTTCTCCAGAAACTGAAGTTCAGGGCTAAGTATTCAAAATCTGATCCTTATTGACATTTGGATTGCAAGTGTTCTTTGAAGGAGTCTTTAATGTGTTTCCAAAGCCGCTGCCTAATTGTGGAAATGAAGTGTCAAAATATAATAGAACCCTGCTGTAAGCAAAAGTCCAATATGTTATTTGGAATTTTTAAAGGATGCTTGATTATCCAATATTTATAGCTTTAAGGCCAGAAGAGCAGCGAACACAAAGGGACTCTCAAGTCACCTCTAGATGATGGTGAAATGTTCCTACTGGCTTTTCTGCTGCTGTCTCTGCTGTCTGTTCTTTCTGGGATTTAATGGACATGGCAATTTAATTATTACCAGAAGCCCACCCAGATAGTTAAATACAGTTTAATAGGAACTCTGAGGGAGGGAGAGGCTACAGCATAGGATGGGGAACAATTAGCTTTTTTAAGGCTAGAAAAGGATTAATATTGTGACATAAATTCCTCAGCCGTAACATTACCACTTTCTCTAAGTCATTATAAAATAAACCAGAATCTATGGAAAACAGTCAGATGTGTGTGATACTACCACACAAAAGACTCACAGATGAATGTGGATCAACTCATTGAAATGCACAACTACATGATCTGAATACCAAATTAAGCAACCACAGAAATAAAACCAGCCCCAAGTACACCCCCTACCTAAACAATAGTGTCATAGATATTTGAGGTATAAAACTACTGAGTTTTTTCTTTCTTTTTGCTTAGCTCAAGGGAAGTGTTTGTGTGCCAAGGCTTGAAAACCAATTATTTATAAATGATCAAAGCAATGTCTCCATTTGTGAATCCATAAAATCTTTGCTTCTTGACAATTAGACACTGTCGTGAATAAGCATTCCCTTGTTGTGTGCTGGAAGGAAAATGTCTGGGAAGATGTTTCCACATTGTGGTTATTTTTGGTGTGTAGAGTGGGTAGGAAAAAGAGGGCATTGAGAAAATTGGGAAGCCTGAAGACCCCACGTAATATGTTACTTGTTAGCATAGAATCTTCTCTGCTCCCTTATCAATCTAGTAAGAACATCGTATCTTCTCAACCTGATGGCACTTGTCTTTGTGTTCATTATACACTAGCATCCAATTTTCACCCATCTTTACTCAATGTCCTGTTATGTGCTCCAAACAGAGAAGGTCATAGAGTATAGTGGTAGAGACAGGAATGCTGGAATTAGACTCTATGAGTTCAAAACCTTGCCCCCACTTCTTAGCAAGGGATCTTGGGCAAGATACCACTCTGAATCAATTTTCCAACCTGGGCAATGGAAACAATGCAGTCCATGGTTGTTATGAGGATATGTGAGTTATTATTTGCAAAGGGCTTAGAATAGGGTCTGGCATACAGGAGGTGTCATATAATTGTGTGTGAAATGTTTAAGAAAACAATTCTTATGAATTTCGGAGCTATGCATTGCCTACTTAAAATGGACAAATGACTGAGGCATCATAGTGTCTCCACTTAGGGCAAAATGAGTGTGTGTATGTATGTGAGGGGTACCACTTGGTTGAGTTAGGAATTGATAGATGAAATGCCTGATGACCCTGGTTTACATGCTCTTACCAGTATTTTAGTCATGCCATCACTAGCAGTGAAGTCCTCACTGGCCTTGGGTCAGGAGGCACACAGAGGGTGGAGGAGGTGAGCTCTGCAGCTCTTACAGTGGACAGATCCGGGCAAATATGGGTCATGCTTTGCTGAGGCTGAGTGGTCAGAGCAAAAATATTAAAGATGCATTGAAAGACAACTTCAAAAGATAGGGCCTTGCTGAAGAGCGCTGGTAAAGAAACCTGGCAGCCAGCCTGTACTTTTGTCTGCATCCAGCAGGCAGTGGGGTGGCTACTCTTCTGATCAGCACTGGAGGGTGTCCCCATGGCTCAGCATGGAAGGACCAATCCTCCAGCAGTGGCATATATTCTGAAGGCAAAAAGAATATGACTTTCTGCTTTTGATTCTCTGACCTTCAATTTCTTTATCTGCAAAATAGGGGTTGTAATAATAAATTGTGCTTCATCAGTTTGTAAGGATAAAAAAAAGTGACTATACTTTTATCAGATACATGATTTGTGAGTATTTTATTCCATTATGTGCATTGTCTTTATGATTTCCCTCCTTCCCTTCCCTCTTTTCTTTTCTTTTTTTCTCTTTTCTTTCTTTCATGGTACTGAGGATTGAAGCCGGGGAGAGTCTACCTGTGGGCTATACTCTCAACCCTATTTTATTTATTTATTTATTTATTTATTTATTTATTTATTTATTTATTTATTTGCGGTACTGGGGATTGAACTCAGGGGCATTCTACCTCCGAGCTACACCCCCAGACCTATTTTTTATTCTTTATTTTGAAACCGAGTCTCACTAAGTTGCAGAGTGCCTCACTAGGTAGCTGAGGCTGGCCGCAAACCCGGATCCTCCAGTCTCAGCCTCCCAAATGCTGGGATTACAAGTGTGCGCCACCATGCCCGGCTCCAGCCCTATTTTATTTTTGAAACAAGGTCTTACTAAGTGACTGAGACCGACTTCAAACCCATGATCCTATCTCAGCTTCCCAAGCACTGGGATTACAGACTTGTGCTACCAACCCTGGCTATGATTTCTTGACATATTGTTGCAACAAGAAAATTTAAAATGTGCATGTAGTACAACTTATTCATTTTTCTTTTGTTGATTGTGCCTTTGGGATTATATCTAAGAAACCGTTACTTCATCCAAGGTGATAAAGATCTATTCCTATATTTTCTCTAAGAGTTTATAATTTGTATAATTTTAGCTCCTATATTTAGGTCTATGATCCATTTGAGTTAGTTTTGTGTAGGATGTGAGTCATTATTTTTAATGGATATTATTGATAGCGGAGATTTTTTAATACCTTAAAAAGCACTCTTTCTGTAATATGATAACATAATTCTTTTCACATTTGATAAAAAATACTTATTGAAAAAAGTGAATATAAAAGTACTTTGTAACTAGAAGTATATTTTATTGATATTAGTCACAGCTGTGCAGATGATATATACATTTTGTGGTTTGATTATAATGCAGAAATGATATGATTTATGCAGTAGAAATCTTCCTGAAAAGGTATATAAATATTTTCTTACATATTCCTCAGCTTTCTGAGAGAGATGACCTTGACATATTAATTTTGGCAATCTCACTACTATTTCCTAACATGGTGCTTATTTTTTTTTATTAGATATGGAACAAATAGAGTATCTTGCTCTCCAAAGAAGTTGGATGGGAAAGGGTCATTTTACAAGAGAATATATTAGTGCCTCGCTCGTTAGCAGTGTTTCAAGTCTATTCTTTTTTTTTTTTTTGATCAAGTCTGCTTAATGTGAAATGCTGCCATATGGTGTGTATGGTATTTACACACTCCTCCTATCCACCCCCACTCAAGGTCCGCCTCCTTCCTCATCCTACCTGGGACCACAGCTGTCTCTTTGGATGACAATGTAAGTAGCTAGCATACCAAGGTCTTGGGAAATGTCTCATCTTTAAAGTCATGAAGACATTTCATTTAAATACTTCCCTTATATTATCTGGGAATATTCCCAGTTTTAAATAGTATATTTATACTAATCTTTTTAGGAATCTTCTAATCAGTTTTCTAATTACTCAATCTTGATGAAACTAAGATTCATGTTCATAGAAAATTAATGGTAAGTTATTTTGAGTAGCCATATAGCATTTTTTTTATGATTTTATTTTAACAGAAAAAAATTAGGAGACAGGGCAAGACCCAGACATTCTTATGACATTGAAGAAAAACATCTGATACATCTTCAGCTTCTTTTAAAAGTATGAAAGCAGAGTGGAGCTGTCATCTATGAAGGATAAAAATCAATCACCAGAAAGGACTACAAAGGTTTGTAAGTATTTGGCAAAAAGATTTAATAAATCTACAACTGGGAAGAAAAAAAAAAACATAGCAAATCAATCAAATATCCTTTTTGCTGCATGGAGTAAAACTTGTTTGAAGTATTTTGTGGGTTGATTTAAAAAGATTATTGACAAATATTAAAGATATATACTTGTAGGGTATAATATGATGTCTTGATATTTGTCTGTATTCGAAAATGCATAAATTAAGCTAATTAATATGTAATACCTCACATACTAGTTACTTGTGATGAGGGCACTTAAAATTAAGTTTTTTTTTAGGGGCCAAGGGTGGTGGTGCATGCCTGTACTTGGGAGACTGAGACAGGAGGATTGCAGGTTTGGGACCAGTTTCAACAACTTAGGAAGATCTTTTTCAAAAAAAAAAAAAAAGGTTTGGAGGTCTAGGTCAAAGTTAGAACACTCCTGGGTTCAATTCTTAGTATAAAAAAGCAAAAACAAAACAAAAAACCAACACGCACACATATTTATAAAATGTTCTTAGGAATTTCCAAGAATACATTGCAAATATAGTGAGCATGTTGTACAATAAACCTCTTAAATTTATTACTCTATCTAACTGAAGTTTTATATCCGTTGAGCAACAACTTACAAATCCTCCCTGAGTACCCTAGACCTTCGTAACCATCATTCTATTCTCAGCTTCTCTGGGCCTTACTTTTTAAATTTCACATCTAAAGGAGATGTGGATGAGTGTCAAAGTACAAATGATGACAATTCTCACTGCACTCAGAAGAGGAGTTTTACAAGTGAAAGCATAGTGGGCAACTGATAAGGAAGTAGTAAATAAAACAGAGCTCGAGAAAATTTGTAAAAGCAAGGCTGAACTCATTTTCAGTGGACTGCACCATTTTGTCTCACTGTGGGTCTAGTCTAATTTCTCTCTGTGTTAGAGCAGACGAGAGCAGGCCTGGAGACTTTTATGCCTCAGCTACCAGCACTGTGTCCTTTGATCTCCTGCAAATCACCACTTCAGAGGCTGTGTGAACCTACGACTTGTGCCCGGGGACAGGTTGGCACAGCTATAAATTGCTTCTAATTGTCCAGGTGCCACCTACTCACCTTTTCTTCCACTCCAATCTTTTCCAGAATGTTTTTAACCAGTCAATTACAAGTACCTGCTTGAGGTTATGACTCCCTGCCCTTAAGTGTTATGAAGTCTAAATCACTATTGCCAACTCAAAAGAAGAATATTGATTTTTAAGCTATGTTGACTTTATGTCATTTATGCCCGTTTATTTTTTGCTTTGCATGGAATATATTAAATGACTTTAAAACTTTCATTTTATATTTAGAAAACAAGTGTATTTCAGATGTAATAACCTATGATTAGCTCTGGTAATTATCCTAAAGTTTTGTCTCATTATGCCCAGCATTTGGCCATGAGTATGCCCTCCAGGAATTTGGAGAAATGTAAAATGAATTCTGTTTTTAAATCACTCCAGCTTTGGGGTCTTATACTTCTTCAAATAGGAATAGAACAAATGTCTCCAATTAGGAATAAAATAGAATTAAATATTTTCTTTGCTCTTATACAGAAGGAATTATCAGGCTTTATTCGGGTTTGAAAGTCTTCTATTGAGTATCCAGTACATTATAAATAGGGCAAAAGGTAAGTTGTATTCGTCAAGTCTCACCAACATGCATGAATTTGGGGAGAAAGACCATTGTGAATTAGAAGACTGAACCTTAGCATATTGTAAATAAGTAAAGTGTTTTCACTTTGAACATATTAGATACCAGAATAAAGTTTATGTTTATAATAGCAGTGATGATTATTATGTAATATTAAAGTTATAATGGCCAATAGATTCATAGTGTTTATGTTCTAATTACTCTCTGAGAGCATTATATATGTTGTGTCATTTAATCTTAGTATCTTCGTGACATAGATACTATTATCATCTGCATCTTACAGATTAGGAAAATGGTGTCCTGGTCTAAGAGGTTAAGCAATCCGCGCAGTGAGGGATGGCATTAAGTAACCACACTTTTAATGGATTGGTATTTATTTTAAATGAGCATTAGAAATGCCTCATTTTGTGGTTGGTGACATGAAATAAACAAGCATTTGCAAGATCAAATTTAGCCTGGATAAATACACAGTTCTGTGAGCAAACCTTTCTCAATCTGTGAAGCATTCCAAAGGAAGGCATATTTCTCAGTAAATAAATGTGGAAAACACCATTCTTTCCAAACCCCACAAAAGAAAATTTGTAATGTTGAAATTTAGAGCAGGTGATGCATTGACATTTACCTTTCTACTTTCCACAGACTTCAAATATAAAGGATTGCCTTGAGCATAAACTGTACAAATTACTTTCGGAATACCACAAGAGGCATTTGTTGCAAAAACTTGATTGGAAAATTTTAAATAATACTTTGCTCATACTACTGTTTGTTCTTTTAGTTCCTCTATTTGGTTATAGAAGCCTTACTCTTAGTCTTCAAGTTCACAGAATTATCCTGTTAATGTCTACATTCGACTCTTTTTCTCTCTTTTCCTCTCCTTTTCTTTTCTTGTGGTACTGGAGAGTGAATCTAAAGGCATTCTACCTCTGAGTTACATCCCCCAGCCCTTTCTAATTTTGTTTTGTTGTTGTTGTTTTGAAACAGTGTCTCTCTACGTTGCTGAGGGTGATCTTGAACCTATGTTTCTCCTGTTTCAGCCTCTCAAGTACTGGGAGTACAGGCATACACCACTATGCCTAGCTATTGACTCTTCTAGAAAAAACACAGAAGTCCTCAAAGTGTCAATATGCCACCATGTATTCAGGGTCTGTGAATATCCAATGTGTGTAAGTACATTTGAATTATAGGGCCATAGGTACCTTGAAACATACTTCAAGATAATGCCAAGCCTGTTTAAGATAGTTCAAGCTTACACATGGAAACCTTAATATACTATGCATCTACTTTCAATTATTTCCTGTTGTTTATTTCAGTACACTCAGATTATTTTGGAATGGGATTTGAATGAGATTATATTCTACTTCCATAGAACTGTGTTGTGACTCCTATGAGCCCCCCTGCACTCCAAGTAGTTAATTTGTAATCTTTTATGCTATACTTGGAACTGAAGCACATGTTGGTGTTGGTCTGACCTGAGACACACATCGTGGCCTCAAGCAGTAAAGCCCATGTCACCAGGTAATTGTCAAGATCACAACCATCATTTAAGTATTTACTATGTAGTAGGGATCATTTCTGTATTAATTAATGAATTCAATCAGTACCCCATAGTTTAGTTTATGAGGTAGGAACTGATATCATCCCTGCTGGGTCCACCATACCAGTGATGCCTAGAGAGTTTAGGTAATTTGGTGAGTGATTCACTGAGGTCTGAGGACAGGCAGGTTCTGGTCTCCAGAGCGTGTTCCCTTCATGGTTAAGATCATGAGATTCAAATGGAATACGCATAAAAGGCTTTGAAAAGCTTATAGCAGGGTTTTAAGTGTAGATTAGACAAGAATAATATAAGTGATGACAGTGTGTGGATTAATAAGAATTTTTTTTGGGGGGTGTTTAAGATCATTTTTATTTTTAGAGCCTGTAGTTAACAGGGAACATTTTGAATACTCTTAAATTTTTTGAGAATTTCACGTATATGTATATATGTA
Source organism: Graphiurus murinus (assembly GCA_004027655.1). Classification (NCBI taxonomy): domain Eukaryota; kingdom Metazoa; phylum Chordata; class Mammalia; order Rodentia; family Gliridae; genus Graphiurus; species Graphiurus murinus. The sequence continues at coordinate 11,301 of PVLC010008466.1, read as the reverse complement.
TGTATGTATGTATATATATGCATATGTATTTAGTGGTACTGCAGATTGAACCCAGGGACATTCTAAGTCTGAGCTACATCCTCAGCCTTTTTTATTTATTTTTATTTATTTATTTTTGTTTTGAAACAGGGTCTCACTAGGTTGCTGAGAGTCTCACTACATTACTGAGGCTGTGCTCAAACTTGTGATCTTCCTGTCTCAGCCTCCCAAGTCCTGGGCTTACAGGTACATGTCACCACACCTGGCTGGCTTTCACATGTTAATGATAATAAATGTAGCTCTTACCATGTGGGTTAGTCAACTGTCCACTGCTATGACAAATTACCAGAGAAAATCAACCTAAAACAGGAAAGATTTATTTTGGATCACAGTTTCAGAGGTTTCAATTTGTGATAGGCCAGCTCTCTTGACTCTGGACCTGTGATAAGGTGCTATATCCAAACCAGAGCACCATTGCACATGAAGCATAAGTCCCACCACCTATCTTGGGAAACAAGATCTGGATTGGGGAAAACTCTCTGAGATACAGCTGCAAAGAAGTTAGGAAGTCGACTGGGCAGAGGGAGTTGTTGATACACAAAGTGGTTGCAGCTGAGATCTTAATTTTACTTGGAGTTGACATGGCATTTCAGAGTTTTTTATGGTCTGGTCAGCAGTCCTGCAGCTCTAATATAAAAGATAGAAGATTTATTTTCTTATGCTTATGGTTTCAGGTTCAGGCCATGTGAGGTCAGGGACTACAGATCTTGGCATGGCGGTGGGAGGCAGAGAGAGGGAGAGCACATGGGCTGTGCTGCTCACATCATGGAGGCTGGGGGAGAGAGAGAGAGAGAGAGAGAGAGAGAGAGAGAGAGAGAGAGAGAGAGAGAATGTAAACAGGGGAAAGAGGAACCATATATAATCCCTAAGGCTGCACCCCCAAGTATCCAGCCCCTCCAACCACACCCTACAGGCCCAGGCCACTACTACCCCAGATAAATCCATCCACTACTGGGATTACAACCCTCATGACTCAATTACATCAGCTCCAAACCTTAATAAATGAGCTCTTTAGGGGACATTTTATATCTAACTATAACATTGCAAATTTAGGCCAGGGGCCTGGACTTAGTGTTATCCCCTTAGACAGTTATTGGTCATGGGCTGCCTCCTGAGATGGAGAGTAACCATGTAACCACTGGTAAGACAGTTCCCTGTTGGTGGAGGGAATTCTTAATAAGGGATGTAACTGATAGCCATCAGCAGCTAATTCCCAGGAGTCAGAAGATGAATACTTCAGTCATGAAGATGGAATCTGGGTGGGCCACCACAGTATCCACTATACCACCTGGTAGAGAAAAAAGTCACCAATAGATAATTGGCTAAAATTAAAAATAAAAATGACAATGAAAACTATAAAAAAACTTAATGATTATTAAGGATTAAATAACTATCAATTATAAGAACCATTTTCTCCGACTAAATTAGTATAGAAAAATACTCAGCTGATACTTAATAACAATGAGAGTGCCCTAAGGTAGACAACTTTTCATTAAATAATTTATTTGGAAATAATTTTAAATTTAAAAAAGTTACAAGGACTATACAAAGAACACATCTTTTTCCTAGATTCTCTATTGTGTTAACATTTCACCACATTTATGGATTCACTGTGTGTATGTGTAAGTGTGTGTGTGTGTGTGTGTGTATACATACCTATATTTATATTTATCTATATAATCTATGTCTACAGCAAAGGTTGCTCCTATAAACAGAGTTTTTCCATCTATTAAGCCAAGACCTTATGAACAAAAACTTGGAATTCAGAATAAAATGTAATCTTGGGCACTTTTGATGTGACCTAGAGCAAGGCGATTTTTTCTTAGTCTGTTACTTCAGTTATAAAATAAGAACAATGATAATTCCTGGCTTCCTCTGATTTCTTTTAGAATTTAAATTAGATCCTCTGCACAGGACACAGCACTGGGTAAGGTTTCAGTAAACGTTAGCTGCTGCTGTTATTGCTCTCATTGTTACTGGCTCCTTCAGGGCCAGAATTACAGCTGATGTGTCGCTGTGAACCCCTGAGCTTAGCGCAGTGCCTCGCACATGATGGGCCCTCAGGGCATGTTTATAAATTGATTTGTTTCTTTGATCAACACATTATGAGACTCAGGCCCATGGGTTGTTGAATGAGGGTTGAACGGGGGTTCATTTGAGGGCTAGAGACAGCACTTGGACTTCAGTGGGAGCGGCCATAGGGAATGAAAGCAGCACCCAGAGACTGGGAACTTCGTTGATGATTCTTCTCCAGCCCAGATAGGCGATTCATTTGTTGACCAAATAAAAGTGCTTTATTCAGGAAATTTCCTTCTCTCCCTTGCTCTTTGAACTTCTTTATGAATGTTTGGGCCGTGTATATTATACCATACAATATTCTGGGTCAAAGATAATAAAACCTGTTAAAACTGAGAAGAGGAGAAATCTTATTATGCACAGATATTATATTAGGATACATCTAGGGGATTTTTAGGTGAGCCCCTATGTATATGTATATGTATATGTATATGTATATGTATATGTATATATATGTGTACATGTACATGTATATGTATATGTATATGTATGTGTATATATACATATATAAGTACATATAATATGTATATGTGTATGTATATTCTTATTTAGTTATTCATTTCCTCATTCATTCATTAATTTCTGGCTTCCTTCCAACTAACAGGTATTTAATAAATGGTTTCTGCATGTCGGTAATCTGTGACAGGTATTATTGGAGATAAAAAAAGGAACAGACAACCTCTACCCTTGAGATACTCAGATTCTAGTTAGAGAAATGATTAACAAACAAAAATATTCTGAAACTATGTAGCAAGCTTTGCAAAAGAAGGAAGCATAAGCATCTCAGGGTGCAACTGGTGTTGGGGTAGGGAGAATCATTATAAAATGAGGTGATAGGGTATATTAGTGTCCTATGGCTACTGTAACAAATTACCACAAACTTAGTGGCTTGAGACAACACAAGTTTATTCTCTTACAGTTCTAGAGGTCAGAAGTCTAAAATTAAGTCACTGACAGAACTGTACTTCTTTTGACAGTTCTAGGGAAGAATCCATTTCCTTACCTTGTCCAACTTTTTAGCTTTCTTGTGTTCCTTTTTTGCTTATAGCCCCTTCCCAGCTAGCAACTACAACCCTTTGACCTCTGCTTTTGTAACTTCCCTTTTTCACTTATGAGGACCCATGGGATTACATTTGGTTTACCTTGATAATCCATGGTAATCTCTCAGATCAAATTTCTTTCTGCCACATAAGGGAACATATTCACAGGTTCTGAGGATTAGGATATAGACATCTTTGGTGAGGGACATTATTTTGCCTGCTACAGAGAGCTAGATTGTCTTGAAGGTCTCTTCTAACTCGAAAATTCCATGCGTCGACTGGAGCCCTGTCAGCATGATTTGTTTCATTTAATTACCAGCCCCGACTCTGTGCTCTCATTGTGTCTCATTGTGTTCAGTGAAGAGACAACTTTGTGGAGTTCCAATTCCTTTTGTATGCCTTGACCTTTGGGCTGCTACAGAACGAGTCATGTGGGGGAATTCGAATATTTAATGCCAAGGCTTTCAAAACCCAAGCTGTTTTTGAGACAAACACAACAGTAGCTGAAGGATCTCTTTTGTCTCCTGCTCAGTCACACACTGAGCCTGCAAGCTGACTCTTTCCTCTTAGATCATGGTCTATCTGTATCAAAGGAGAAGTGAAAGACAGTCACAAGAGAACACACTCTCACTGTGGCCCCAAAGTGTGGGGATGTATAAGGCAAATCGATTGGCCAAAAGACAAAAGATGGGCTAAGTGTATCTGCTGGAAATAGAGGGGGGAGCTGGATTAGGATTACTGGATCCCTCACCATGTGTGCAAATAAACAGCAGCAGCAATGGAGATCCAAATGGTACTAAAAGGCAAATATTTTGAAAGTCATTGACATTCAGCTTTGAAATAAAATCTTTGTTTTTATAATACTTCAGCTTTCACAGTGACCTATTGCTTTGGCCACTCAATATCAGATGGTTTTGCCTGAGATGTGTAGCTGATAAGAGTGTGAAGGATGCTGGCTCAGGATTTCTCTCTCTCTCTCTGTCCCCCCCCCCCCTTTCTGGGTGTGTGTTTTAAGCTTTTCCTCTACTGGCTCCTTCTTATATGTATTTAAAGTTATGGATACTGTGAGTTAGTTGCCTACTCAGCAGAACTATCTACCCTCTTTGTTTCTAACAGAACAGTTAACTTTTTTCAGGTATCTACCTGTCCCTCTAGGAAGACAGATTTCTCAGGAGATGATGCTTCTACCCCCAGCTCTGGAAAAGGAAGCCTGATTGGTCCAAGTGTCATCCCAACACCCTGGTCAGTGATTGGTTCAGAATGGGTATGTGGTCTAAGTCTGGCCAATGAGACACCAAGATAATTTCAGGTAGCCATGGAGAAAGTTATTTTCTTTTAACAGAGATGTGGGATGTCACTCTCTTTTCTTTTATGGATGGGGATAAAGAAGCATGTAGCCCCAAATATCAATGGTGGCAATTATACAACCATGTCAAGCAAACAAAACAAGACAAACCTAATATCACAAAGACTCTGAGAGTACGCCTGTGTGGCAGAAGAGACTAAGAGAAACCAGTGCTTTGTCTCAGTGCTGGGCTGTGTTGACTGTATCGTCATTTCAATAAATGTGTAATCAATGTGAACACCATTGTTTTAGTCAGCATTTTCACTGCTGTGACCCCCAAATACCTGATGGCGACTCAGAGGAAGGAATTTTATTTTTTGGGGGGGTGTGGGATTGAATCCAGGGACATTCTATCTCCCTAGCCCTATTTTACTTTTTAAACAGGGTCTCACTAAGTTGCTGAGTCTGGCCTGGAACCTCTGATCCTCCTGTCTCAGCCTCCTTAGTACTGGGATTACAGGCTTGCACCATCATGCTTACTTATTTGCTTACAGTTTTAGAAGTTTCAGAGGTTTTAGTCCATGGTAGGCTGAGTCTGTGGAATGTAGGGCATGGTAGAAGAAGCAAAAAGAAGGAACAGAGGGGACTATAGATACATACATATATCCTCCTACCTCTTCCAGTCACACTCTACCTGCCTATGTTATCACCCAATAAACCCATTAATGTATTAATGGATTTATCCATTGATGAGATTAGAATACTTGTGTTTCAATTATATTACCTCTGAGCAGTTTTGCCAATACACGAGCTCCTTCATTGGACATTGTAGATCCAAACTATGACACTATTTATGATATATTTTACACTATTTCCCCAAACCAAGTGTATCTTTCTACTTGCAGCACATCACAGTTTGTACTGCCACAGGGAAAGAGCTGAGGAGCCATGTATGCCTAGTGGATGCGCTATTGGACAGCACAGGGTAGATTCTGACAAAGTGCTCTCTGCAGAGGGGATTTATTCCCTTTCATCCTTCTGCGAACTCTGATTAGCTTGATTTTCCTTTCACCTCATACCTGCCTTCCTCACTCAGTATTTCAGACAGGTGTTCATACATTTGAAAGTGGAACAGTTAATTTTCTCCTCAGAAATCTTCTCAGCTCTCACTTAAATCAATAAATTTAATTAGTTGCAAATAGAACAAAAGGGGCAGGCAGAGCTGTTTATCTATGCAAACAATTTGCTTGAGGGGAAAGGTGTTACCTAACTGAAATTTATCACCAAGACAGTTTCTTCTTTCATATTAAACCCAATAAAGGCTTTTATATTCTTTTCTTGTGTGACCTTGCTGAACACTACTTTCTTTCCAGAATTCTCTCTTCTGGAATGCACTTCTCTGGCTCTCCTCTTAATCCTCTGACCACTCTTTCCTTGGGCATCTTCTTCTGATTTTTGTTTAATGACAATGTTCCAATGGTTGCATCTTTGATCTTTCTGTCTTTTGTGCTGTACAGATTTACTCTGAATATTTTCATTTGTCCTTGGTTTAGCCATAATGACATGTAAATATTTCCCAAACATGTATGTCCTATCCATACCCATCTCCTGAACACTAGACCCTTGAGATAAATTGTTGACTAGTCCTCTTCTTAGACTGTTTGCAAAACTGAATTCATCACTTTCCCTCCTCTACACTGGACCTTCTATCTTGTGTTCTGTTTTAATAAATGATACCACTATCCACTCAATTCACCAAATCTGAAACTCTTACTCTAAGGTAAATCTTTTTCTGTTTCTCACATCCCACATATTCTCCAAGTTCTTCTGATTCAACTTCATAATATCTCCTTATTGATTCATACATTGCTCTCATTTTCAGTGCTGCTTTTATTGTCTTTTCTCAAGTATTTAATCTCTGGCTAGTTCTCTGACCTCTCTCTTGCCCTCTCTGTCAATCCTTCTTACTGCATTAACAGGAGCCTTTCTTAAAAATTGCTAGTCAAGAGAGGCACAGTAACACACCTCTATAATCCCAGTACTTGGGATGCTAACAGGAGGAACACAGGTTCAGGGCTAGCCTCAGCAACTTAGTGAGGCCCTGTTTCTAATTTAAAAAAATAAAATAAAATAAAAAAGGGCTGGGTAACTTGGAGGCAGAATATCTCTGGCTCAATTCCTGGCACCATCCACCAAAAATATTGCTAGTTAATTCTTTGTTTCTTTGATTAAATTTCTTAACAAGTTATACAAGGTCCTTGTGATCTGGCTTTTACTTTCCTTTCCCACCTTTATGTCCCCCAGTCCTCTATGTTCTATTTACATTGAACTTATAGTTCTTTTTTATTTTTTTCTCCTGGGTCTTTGCATATCCTGCTCCTGTCTTACAGTCTTTTCCCCATTTTTTTTCCATGGCTCACTCTATCCTAGTAGATATCAAATTCTTAATCTCTGAACTCCTTTAAACTGCAAAAATTATCGAGGACCACAGAGACCCATTAGTAGAGGTTGTATCTATCAGTTGTTGCTGTATTAGGAATACAGTACCTTCTATCAGTCATAGTAGAATGGTAATTTAAAAGAGTAAATTCGTAAGACATTTGTTAAAAGATGTTAAACCATCCTGTGTAAGATGTATTTGCATTGTTTATAAAAAGAAGTTTATATAACTTCACTAAAGGTTCCTAAAATATGAACTGCTTAGGGAAATGCAAAAAGCTATATCTCTGAAAGGACTCTAATTTCTGACAAATTGTTTGGGAAGTCACATGGCTAAGATCAGATTTATGCATTTTGACTGTGAGTTAATGAACAATGCACACTAATTCCTTTATTCTGGACCAAAAATGGCGAAAAATGTTCTGTCTGTATGTGTGCAGTTAATTATAAACATTCTAATCTTGTTCTCTGGCTCCTCTTCTATATATGAATGTCAAAAGGAGTTAAATTTCTGTGTTGCAGCTTGGGTCATACAATTCAAGGGCCTCCTTCTTCTTCAGTGTTCATGGGTCTTCCTTCTTTAGAGATAAAATTCTGGGTGCTTTTTCCAAGCCAAGACTGTCAACATCAGTGAAGAGCTATGAAAACACACTTTGATTAGAAACATATTTATTTTGAAGTGAACTTCAAATGATTTAGGGCTTGTTGGTTATATTTGGCAAAATGGTCACTGCTGAGGTTAGAGCTCCCTGGCTGCTGCCTTTTGAAGTCAGGGTCTGTCCTGTGGCTGATGTGGATGGAAGGGCAGTCTGCACTGTATCAATTCTTCCAAGAGAGGAGTTTTAATCCATGTGACTATGACAGAACGTGGTGAAGTGCTTCATCTGGTCCTGGGTTGATTTCAATTCCTTCTCTGCTGCCACAACCTGCAAACAAAATGAGGGAGGATTCTGGAAAAGACTTCATCAAATTCCTAAAGTCTGAGTCACTGCTTAATCCCGTCTATCTTCTTCTCCAACCCAATTCCCTATAATACTTTCCTGTATGTAAATTGTTTTCTAAAATTATTTGTCCATCTGTTTCTCTACGTAGTTGGAGAAGGCCTGTGTTTAAGTGAATGCGATATTGGTGATTGTTGTTTTAGATGCTTGGATTTGGAATGATTTTCGAAACTCTTATATTATTTAATTGGCTTAATAAAAATTAGAAAATTTGAAATAATATACTTTTTCAAGGAATATTTACTAACAGCTACTTTATTATGTGTGAGTCCTTGAGAGTGGTTGGAAAAAGGAACCATCTATCCTAAAAAGTTTTGAGCCTTTTTAACCTATGATTTTGAGAGATTTAATGATATATTAAATCAATTAAGGATAAAAGTAATAGTAACCAATGCAAATAGTATCAAAAAGGTTTATTAGGGCTTCTGTAAGATTTTGTTGAGTAAATAACAATTATGATAACACAATACCGGTCCTCTGTATAGGGTTCCCTTGGTGCTAGGCATAAACTAACCCTCACAACTATTCCCCAAGACACATTCTAGCATTCTCTCCTTTGTACACTGAGACAAAGCACAGGGTGACCTGCTCAGTGACCGGCCCATGTTGACATAGCTAGAATGTGTCAAGGCTGAGGTTTAAATCCCAACAGCTGGACTCCAGCTGACCTTAGAAAAACAAACTACTAGGCAGGGTATGGTGCTGCATGACTGTAATCCCAATACTTGGGAGGCTGAAACAGGAGGATCACAGGTTTAAGGCTTCAGCAATTTAGTAAGACCAGTTTCAAAATAAAATTATGAAATGCTGGGGTTTAGAGGTAGAACACCTCTGGACTTAATCCCCAAGTACAAAAAAAAAAAAAAAAAGGAAAATAAAAGCAAGCTACTAAGGATTCTTTTTTTTTTTTGCGGTACTGGGGATTGAACTCAGGGGCATTCTACCTCCGAGCTATACCCCCAGCCCTATTTTTTATTCTTTATTTTGAAACCGAGTCTCACTAAGTTGCGGAGTGCCTCACTAGGTAGCTGAGGCTGGCGGTGAACCTGGATCCTCCGGTCTCAGCCTCCCGAATGCTGGGATTACAAGCGTGCGCCACCATGCCCGGCTCTAAGGATTCTCCAGATGGACATTTGTGTTAAAGTCAGATTTTGTACTCAATATCTTATTGCCTTATTTTGGGGATTCTTCCTCTCAAAGATTCTGAGTCTCATTCTGACTTCTCATCAAAATTTGACTGTCACTCTCCAACTTCTAAGCCTCCCAAACCTGATCAACCTCTAACGGTAATGCCAAAGGAGAATGCATGGGTGAAGCGAAGCGCTAACCTTCCTGCTGGATCTCAAAGCTCAGATACAGAGCAGCAATCCCCTACAAGTGGTAGAGGGAAAGTAGTTCCAGTCCAGCCATCTGAAGAAGGACCGTAAAGGAGAGAGAAAAATAAAAGAGATGGGATGAGTGTCCCAAAAGGCCAAACTGGCAACTCCAGCCGTGGTCCAGCAGATAGAGGGAACAAGGACTGCTAGGAGTTAGATAAGGATGGATGGCAAAAAGGATCAAGACTCTAGATCTGCACCCCTGAGCCAAAAAAAAAAAAAAAAAAAAAATCTGAGGAGCCGGCCATGGTGGCGCACGCTTGTAATCCCAGCATTCGGGAGGCTGAGACCGGAGGATCCGGGTTCTCGGCCAGCCTTAGCTACCTAGTGAGGCATTCCGCAACTTAGTGAGACCCGGTTTCAAAATAAAGAATAAAAAATAGGGCTGGGGGTATAGCTCGGAGGTAGAATGCCCCTGAGTTCAATCCCCAGTACCGCGAAAAAAAAAAAAAATCTGAGGAAAATCTGGCCTCCAAGTTCAGTTCTACAAGCAAGTATACCACACTCTCTGTGGATGATGAAGATGAAAACCAGAGAGGAGACTACGCTGAATAGACATCTACATCTTGTGTTTCTCCTCGTCTCTCCACCTTGGAACATTTGGGAGCAAATCAAACCTCTATCAAGATAAGACAAAATAAAACTCACTATCTCCTGGAGAACTTTCTTAATTTTTTAAAAAAGTAAAATGAGGTTCTTTTGCATGTTGCTGCAGCCTTTAAATTGTTGAAATAACCATAGAATTGCCAATGTAGCCAGAGAGACAGACTATAGCTTTTTAATGGAAAAGTTATGGTATGTTCTTATACCATGCAGTTGCCTATGTGATTAGTGCCTAGGGGCCTCCATTTAGCAGAAAAGGCAATGACAGTGATAAAATGTCTGGATTGGTTGGGTAGTAGTTGGAGAGATAAGGAAGAGTGAGGTTTCTACCTTTTCATTAGTATCTTGCTGGGCATATATGAATTCTCAAAACCTTATCCAAATAAATTTTCTATCCTTGGAAAAGATAGAAAAAAGATTTGTCAGTATTATTTCTCAGTCTTCAGAATTCTGACATCTGAGGGTTGGTTTTGATTAGTGTATTGGGCCTGATAAAATATTTAGCAGGGACATATACATGTTCCTGTAAGGTGACATCTGACCATTTACAGTGTGCATTCATCTAGAAGACCTCTAGCAAATGGTAGCCATAATAGAACATGATGAGGATTCCAGCTTATGTTTGTAGCTACTCTGAATTAGATACTTGCTAGATTCCATGGACTTCTCATACAGGATTTTAATTCTTTGCCCATACTGTGAACTTGGTATTATAGAATCAATCAGTAAGTAAAGAAGCAGGTCCAGCAACACAGATCCTTGCCCATGGGCATGAAGGTAGAGATTGAGCTCTCCGATACCTGGCTCTCTGCTTACTGCACTTTGACCATCTTCTAGCTGTTCTCCCAGGGCCTGTTGTTGAGTCATGGATCTTAAAGTCTGTGCCAGGTCTGGAGTTCTATGTGGGTGACCATTGACCTCACAGAAAAAGCAGAGCCTGCCTCCTTTTCTTTCTTCCATTCTTTTCTTTCCCTACCTTTAGAAAACTATGAAAAGGGTTATCAGTATATAATTATTCCCATTTTAATATAATATGCTCACATCCCCCTTTTGTATAGTTTCATATGAAATTAACATTCCAGAAATGTTGCTTTATTTAACCATGTTAAGTGTTTTAACTGTTTGGTAGCATTTCTTTGGAAAAGTTGTATTTATTGCTTTGGAACTTTTTATCAGAATTCTAGGTTTTCTTCTTGTGATAGTTTTATTTGAATAATATGTGTTAAGTAAGCATTATGCCACTTATATTTTTATTTTGCATGAGTGATTTGAAGCTTTCATTTCTGATGAAATGAAAATTATTCTGATGTCAAATTAGTTTTGAGTAATGGAGTAAAAAGAAGAAACTTCTACCTGGGATGACAAACAACTATTTTTTAAAGGATCAATAAGTGTTATCTAAATTGTTCATTCTATGTATGTGCCCTTTATGGATCCTTAAT
>PVLC010008465.1:20488-58405 GCA_004027655.1 Graphiurus murinus | reverse complement strand
TGTGTGTGTGTGTGTGTGTGTGTGTGTGTGTGTGTGTGTGTATGTGTGTGTGTGTACTGAGTTTTTTGGCTTCTTTAAGACAAACTTACTGCCAGGTGTGGTGGCGCATGCTTGTAATCCCAGCATTCGGGAGGCTGAGACCGGAGGATCCGGGTTCGCGGCCAGCCTCAGCTACCTAGTGAGGCACTCCGCAACTTAGTGAGACTCAGTTTCAAAATAAAGAATAAAAAATAGGGCTGGGGGTGTAGCTCGGAGGTAGAATGCCCCTGAGTTCAATCCCTAGTACTGAAAAAAGAAAAAAAAAAAAAAAAAAACTTACTATCCTTGGCTACGAATAACTTTTTTCTTGAAATTGGAGGTTTGGCCCTTGTGTTAAGATTCCTATTGGCCCCTTAGGTTTAAGTCCCAAGAGTTTACCATTATCTTTGATGCAGGCTTTTCAGTTTCAGAACTTGTTTTTTTGACTGGTTTGCTTCTTATGCAGTTAGGTTCGTGATGCTGGACTAAGGGGAACCAGTGTGGAAGGGGTTAATGCTCCCTGCCATCCTTTTTTTTTTTTTTTTTTTTTGCGGTACTGGGGATTGAACACAGGGACATTTTATCTCCGAGCTACACCTCCAGTCCTTTTTTTTTTTTTTTTTCTGCTTCTGAATCCCACCTTCCACAGAAATTTTTGTTTAGGCCTAGAGCAAGGAACCCTAAACAGACTTTGAAACTCCTAAAACATGCCAGAAGGCACACACCAGTAATCCCAGTACTTGGAAGATTCGAGGCCAGCTTCAGCAACTTAGTGAGACCTCGTTTCAAAACAAAAATAAAGAGGACTGTGGGGTTTAGCTCAGAGGTAGAATGCCCCCAAGTTCAGCTTCTAGTACAAAAAAAAAAAAAAAAAAAAATTCCAACCTCCTTTCTGGGGTTCTTTTATGATAAGAAAACACTGGGAATGAGCCCTGTTAGGACTTTTTTCTGTTGGAGTCATCAGAAGACTGTCTTTAACCAGTTCCTCAGCCCTCAGGGAAGAGTCTGACCTAGGGTCTGGGTTAGACTCACTAATTTTACAATCTGAATACTTTTAAAACAAAATTCTACATGAGTAAACAGACATTTGGTGAGCCCCATATGGTTACCCTCTTTAAAATCTAGATGTTTCATTAATCCAACAGCTTAACATTTACAAATATGTAGTAACATGTTTATCATCATCAGAAAGTAACAGTAGGCAGTCCTCAATTATTATTTTTTTCAGTATGGGGAATTGAACCCAAAGGCATTCTACCTCCGAGCTACACCCTCAGCCCTATTTTTTATTCTTTATTTTGAAACGGAGTCTCACTGAATTGCAGAGGACCTCACTAAGCTGAGGCCAGTCACAAACAGGCAATTCTCCTGTCTCAGCCTCCCAAGTACTGGGATTACAGTCATGCACCACTGCAGTCTCCAATTCTAAACAAGGAAACAGGGTTGTATTCTAAAAGTTTGTGGCAATTTGGAACTCAGAGTATATTTCCCAAATAGTATTGGAAATGGAGGTGAAAGGTCCCAGTTTAGCCCCCAAGTTATATTAACCTTTACTGTCTGGGCCTGCTCTTCCTGCCCCCAGGTGAATTTTCCTGTGCTTCAGCCTGACCTGGGTGGGGTTGAGCATTTGGGAGCTTTGGGAGAATCCTCAGGTCTGCCGGGGGTGTGGAAAGGGTGTGATGTCTAAGAAAAAAATGAGGAAATTGGGGGATGGGCCTGCTTTCCGGAAGACCATTTAGGCTTTGAGAGTGATAAGAAGGGAAGGGTGGGGCAGTTGTAAACTACTAGGCAAAGGATTTCTTTACCTCCTTTTCTGTTTGTGCCTGTGGTACTGGGGATTGAAGCCAGGGGCATTCTGCTCTGAGCTACATACACCCCTAGCCCTTTTTTAGTTTTTGTTTTGAAACTGTCTCACCAGGTTGCTGAGAGTCTCCCTATGTTGCTGAGGCTCTCCTCACACTTGGGATCTTCCTGTCTCAGCCTCACAAGTACTGGGATTATAGGCCTGCACCACCACTCCGGGCTCCTCCTTTTCCTTTATAATCCCTATCCTTTCTTTATTTCCCTTCCCTTTCTCCTTTGCTGACTGCAGGGTTCTGCTAATTGAGTTTCTGCCCCTAGGCTAGAGTGAGTAAAAGGAATTGGAGGAGGGCTAGGGGTGGAGTAAGAAAAGGCCCTGGGAAGCCCCAGGTGGGGAGGATGAACTGCATCCCAGGTGAAGGAGTTTGGAGGGCGAGTTCTCCTGCCACTATAGCCATAGCTTTGGGTGTTCCCAAATAGATCTTTATCTGGTCACTGCTGTAGGGTAGGTATCAAAGGCAGTTTTGTTGGAAGTCCGATTGTGAGCTTCTATGCTTGGGATATACTTATGATACCTATTCCCCTTAATGTTTCAGACATCATAAGCCTGAAACACCTAGCAGGCAGTGGACATTTCTATTTCACTGGTGTGCAGGTGATGAATTTTCATTGACTGCTACCTTTTTTTGGGGGGGGGGGTGCACAGTGGTACTGGAGCTTGAACCCAGGGCCCAGGGGCATTCTACCTCTGAGTTACACCCCTGGCCCTGTTGTTTTATTCTGTTTTGAAACAAGGTTCTAAAATTTGAGAATTAAAGGTTTGTAGACAAATCAGCAAAATAATAGCATTCAAATGTTGAAAAATGTTAAAGTTTTTCTTTTAAGGCAGATTTCTTGATTCTGTGAAGGAGGAGAAAACTTTCCCTGGAAATCTTCCAGGTTTTTCCTAGATTGTTTTTGTGATAAGCACTTCAAAGAAAAACTATGGTAATTGGGTTTTCCTAGGTAACCTAGCAAACCTCAGCTTATTTATCCCACAGATATTGACCATGTGTCAAGCAGTGCATTCAACATGAGAAGGAATGTCTATCCCGAGGAACTTCTGCCCGGTGAGGCAGCAGACAATTACAGTACAACATGGTCTTATAAATCCATGCTTTGTCTGAGTTGTGATTATACTGGGTTGTACATTGAGCAGGATATTAAAAGACCACCTTACAGAGGTGGTAACACTTGAATCAAGGCTATTAAAACAGCCAAGATTAGACTTGGCATTTAGGGGGCTGTTTTTTTTTAACTGTGGTTAAGAGCACTTTAGTGGTATTCTGGGGGGGAGAAGCCAGATTGCTCTGAGGCAGACTGAGAAGAGAGGAAGTTGAATCAGAAATGTGGATTGCTGTTCTTTGAAACTGTGCCCAGAAGTCCTTGACAGGTTTGCATTTATCTTTTGGTCTTCTTCAAGAAACAGAATTCAAAACAAATAAAATAAACCTCAAAATCCTACCTTTTTCATTGATCTGTGTGCCCTCATCTCTGAGGAAAGGAAGTACCACATGTTTTGTGTACTTCTCCCCAAGTTTCACAAGAGCCTGGGTTCACAGTGCTGCCAAATGGTATTACAAGTCATGTCAAATCCTGTTATGGGATCAGACCTGGTGTAGAGGACAACCCTCTGGTTGCGTTTACCATCTGGTGGTATTGTTGGATTTTGATATAATGATTACAGAATCAATTAATACTCCTAATGAGCATTTCCATGTTGTCATAGCACATAGATAAGATTATGCACAGCTAAAAGGTGGGAATTGGGACAAATATATCTCAACAGCAGCCCTTTCCGGTAAGTTATTTTCAGCATCAGCTCAGGAAATATCAAAAATTTGTATGCCTCTTTAACTCTGTGTTTCTTGTGTTGGAATCATAGCCACACAGTTTTGGCAAATCTGTTTGTTTACATACTTACCCTACATTTGAAACTGCAGCTAGAAGCCTTGATTTTTATTTCTTGGCAATAAAGCTTTCAATTTTTCCTCTTAAATAAGTATTAGGAATTAAATTGCCATATTTTATCCCACTATCTTGCTTCAGTCTTACTTCCTACCAAAGCAGATAAATGATACATTATCAAATATATGCTTTTGAGCCAGTGTGGTAGGCACATGCCTGTAATCATTGCAACTTGGGTGGCTGAGGCATGAAGATCACAAGTTCAAGACCAGCCTGGGGAACCTAGTGAGATTCTATTCCAAAAATAAAATGAAATACAAAATAAGTAAGACTAGGGATGTAGCTCAGTGTTAGAGTACCTTTCGGTTCAATTTTCAGTACCACAAAAACTAATGAACAAACAAACAAAAAAAGAACCATAACAAAACAAAAAAACAAATACATGCCTTTGTGTGACAGAATATCACTTCACACTTTTAGAGGTATATTTGCAGTCAGAGATGGATGAACAAGTGTGTACTTGTGTGTTTATGTGAGTATATCATCTGTCCTGATTGGCAACAACACATTATTTTAGATGAAATTTGCACATTTTTTGTGGGGGGAAAAAGGTCGCATTATGATTTGTAGAGCTAATTAGTAAGATTTCCATTGCTGGGGTTATATTAATATATTTTTTTTTTTTTTGTGGTACTGGGGATTGAACCCAGAGGCATTCTACCTCCAAGCTACACCCCCAGTCCTATTTTTTTATTCTTTATTTTGAAACAGGGTCTCACTAAGTTACGGAGGGCCTCACTAAGTAGCTGAGGCTGGCTGCAAACCTGCAATCCTCCTGTCTCAGCCTCCCAAGTACTGGGATTACAAGTGTACACCACCATGCCCGGCTATATTAAATTTTTGAGTAGTAAAAATCATATAATTTAGTCAAGGATATAATATTTTTTTCATAAAATTAGAATTAATTACATCAGTGAGACAGAAACTGCTTTGCAAAATGGACTTCTGATTTGTTTCCTGGAGAAATGTTCCTACTATGAACTGTTGGAAAGGCAGATGTGGGGATAGTGATGAGAAGGTCCCTCTTTCTTTTCCTAAGCAGTTGCAGTTCTGATAAGGACCTGATAATCAGACAGGCTGGGCTCAGTGAGCACACCAGTAGTCTAGTACTGAGACAGAAGGGTCACACATTCAGGGCCAGCCTCAGCAATTTAGTGAGACCCTGTTTCAAAATAAAAAATAAAAAAAAAAAATGGGGGGACTGGGGATGTAGGTCAGAGGTAGAAAGCCCCTGGGTTCAATCCTCAGTAACACACACACACACACACACACACACACACACACACACACACACACACACACAAGAGGTGAAGAAGATGAACCGAGGATTTTCCAGGTGGTTCAGGGGAATCCTGGATCTGGTTCCTGTTCATACAGAAGAGGACTAGTAAGTTCCTAGTTCAGCTAGTCATAAGCAATGCCTGAACTTGTATATTGCTTTTATAAGCTTTTTGTGTTCTCCTAGGCTTATTTTTTCTTTTAAAATGGATCATCTTTTCCTGGAACTGCATAGATAAATTTGGCATTTAGAGAAAGCCCTTTGGGGTTAAAATAAGAAGAAGAAGAGGAGGAGGAGGAGAAGGAGGAGGAAGAGGAGGAGGAAGAAAACTAGACATGTTTAGATAGGCCTATTTATTTTAATGCTTCTTTTGAAGCCATTCTAGGTACAACGATCTGTTTCCATTAATAACATACTTTTGGGGGTGGGAAGCTATAAAGAAGTACTGACTTTGAAAAATTACTTAATTTAAAAGTTAAGTTCAAGAATGGAACTGCCTAGTTTCTTCTGGGTGGTATGGATAAACTACTGTGGAGGTTTAGTCTGCATCTGGTAATTATGTTTGTGGATCTCTGTAGGAAAAAAAAAGTATTGTAAGTTTGACAGTGCACAAAGATAAAGTGCCCTTGGAGCTATAAAAATAGGCGTGGTCAAACTGAGTATCAGCAAAGGAAAGTACTATGATAGCATTTCCAGGAAGAGCAGCTCCCTTTGGCAGTTCTCCTTCCCAGAGTTCTGAGCCTTTCTGTTTTGTATATATTGTAGATCCCTATTGTATATAAGCATAAATTGGAATAAAGTTGTATTGGATGTGGCTATTGAATTTGAGTTATGTTGACAATGGTTTCATAAAAATGAAATGATAATGATGGCAACATACTGGATTAGTGCTCTAAACCCTAATCTTGTAGGGTCTGTTTACCAGACTCTCCTATTTATCAAAGTATTTTTGAGAGCTGGGCGTGGTGGCACATGCTTGTAATCCCAGCATTTGAGAGGCTGAGAACAGAGGATCCCTGTTCTTGGCCAGCCTCAGCTACCTAGTGAGGCACTCCACCACCGAGGTAAACCCTGTTTCAAAATAAAGAATAAAAAATAGGGCTGGGGGTGTAGCTCGGAGGTAGAATGCCCCTGAGTTCAATCCCTAGTACCACCAAAAAAAAAAAGTAGTTTTGGTTTCTGCTGCAGGAAAGGTGAAATAATAAACACCGAACAAAATTGTTTTCCCCTGAATGTCTGGATAAAAATAAAAAGGAAAACGAATGCGTTTAGTCTTTTTATGTTTGAAATGGTACAACTGCTTATTCTTTTAGCTCATGTGGATTTTTTAGCTCTTGATAATATTTCTGTTTTTTTGTTTTTTTTGCGGTACTGGGGGTTGAACTCAGGGGCGTTCTACCTTCGAGCTACACCCCCAGCCCTATTTTTTACTCTTTATTTCGAAACCAGGTCTCACTAAGTTGCGGAGTGCCTCACTAGGTAGCTGAGGCTGGCTGCGAACCCGGATCCTCCGGTCTCAGCCTCCCGAATGCTGGGATTTCAAGCGTGCGCCACCACGCCCGGCTCTTGATAATATTTCTATCAGTGAGCATACTTTGGCATATATTAGTATCATTTGAATTATAAATTAAAGGATATATTTAGAATACATTTGCTTTTTAAATATACTTAGAGCCGGGCGTGGTGGCGCACGCTTGTAATCCCAGCATTTGGGAGGCTGAGACCGGAGGATCCGGGTTCGCAGCCAGCCTCAGCTACCTAGTGAGGCACTTCGCAACTTCATGAGACTTGGTTTCAAAATAAAAGAATAAAAAATAGGGCTGGGAGTATTGTTCGGAGGTAGAATGCCCCTGAGCTCAATCCCCAGTACTGTAAAAAATAAAAAATAAAAATAAATAAATAAATAAATTCACTTAGGATAGCTTGTGGGGTGTGTGTGTGTGTGTGTGTGTGTGTGTGTGTGTGTGTGTGTGTTACTGGGGATTGAACTCGGGTATTCTACCTCTGAGCTATACCCTCAGTCCTATTTTATTTTTTATTTGGAAACAGAGTCTGGCTAAATTGCTGAGAGCCTTGCTAAGTTGCTGAGGCTGGATTCGAACCTGCAATTGTCCTGTCTCAGTCTCTCAAGTACTGGGATTACAGGTGTGTGCCACTACACCTGGCTTGTGTGCATGGTTTTGTTTTGTGATACTGAGGATTGAACTCAGGGGGATTCTACCTCTGAGCTACATCCCCAGCTTTTTTTTTTTTTTTTTTTTTTTTTTTGGTATTGGAGATTGAACCCAAGAGCATTCTACCTCAGAGGTACACCTTCAGCCCAGTTTTATTTCTTATTTGGAAACAGGGTCTCATTAGGTTGCTGAAAGCCTCACTAAGTTGCTGAGGCTGGCTTTGAATCTGCGATCCTCCTATCTCAGCCTCCCAGGTACTGGGATTACAGGCATGTGCCAACACACCCAGCTCACATCTGTCTTTTGTGTTTGTTTTTGAGGAATGGCATTTCACTGTGTTGCTCAGATTGGTCTCAAATTCCTGGGCTCCAGTGACCTGCCTGCCTTAACCTCTGCATGCCACCAAACCCTACTCACAAATATTTGATGCTACAAAGATGTTAACACAACTTTCTTTCCCTAAACTCTCCACCTCACCAAAAGTCTATCAACCAGACGATATCAAGGATTAGAAATGCAGTTCACATGAAATAATATGGATTTGGTGTGTAATAGTAATAGCTACTATTAATATTTTTGATACTCCCAAGAGTTGTGCTAGGAGCCCTTGCATGTATTATTTAGTCCCTCCTATCCTGTAAGATAGATATCACTTTCTTCTACAGATGAGAAAACTAAGACTTGATGAGGTTAAGTAATTTGCCCAAAGACACAAAGATAATATGTAGATAAACTGAGTATGGACCAAAGCGTCAGATCCTGGGACAGTATATTCTGATTTTAAATCAGAACATGTTTGTTTTTTCTATGCTGTGAGCCATGGTTTGGGCATTATTTTATTATGTTTAATATTGGTAAAGGTCTGTGGATTTTCTGCCCAGGGAACATGATGGAAAAAAAAATTGTTTCCAATGTGGAGGGAGGAAAGAGGGACGGCTGCTGTGATATGAATAGACATTCACGAGCATGTCAGAGCTCCCGGGTTTTCATGCTTATTGATTGGAAAGCTTAGACAGTTGGGCAATAGTTGTTTCAAAGGTTGGAAACTGGATTATGTCACATTTGCATTTGGTTTACTTGGTGGTGGCTGCCACTCAGAGCAGGTTAGATAAGGTTTGTCACTGACTGGTGGCATGTGGACATTAGTGACATGGGAAGGATTGTGCATGTCTTACATTTCCCCACTGTCACAGGAGAGTGACTTTTTTTCCCCCCTGTTATTTTGGTTCCTGATTTCATACCCTCTTGTCAGGAATTTTTAGAGCACTTTAGTTTAATAGTTAACTGCTATTTATAGATCCCCAAAGTAAATAGTATATGTGTGTGTGTGTGTGTGTGTGTGTGTGTGTGTGTGTGTGTGTGTGTTTACCTGGAACTGAACCCAGCAGTATTCTACCTCTGAACTATACCCCCAGCCATTTTTATTTTTTGTGTTGAAAAAGGGTCTCCCTAGGTTGCTGAGAGTCTCGCTAAGTTGCTGAAAGCCTTGTTAAGTTGCTGAGGCTGGCTTCGAAACTGAGATCCTCCTGTCTCAGCCTCCCAAGTGCTGGGATTATAGGCGTGCACCATCAAGACCAGCTACCCATGTTGTCTTAGTGAAAAAATAGACTTAACATGTGAATGGTAGAAGCTGGGCATGGCAACATAGGCCTATAATCCCAGTACTTGGGAGGCTGAAACTGGAGGATTGCAGGTTAGAGACCAGCCTCAGCAGTAAGCAATATAGCAAGAGCCTGTTTCTACATAAATGAATAAATGAATGAATAAATAAATAAATAAGGCTGGGCAGTAGCTCAGAGATAGGATACTCCTGGGTTCAACCTGAAGTATGAAGGAGGAAGAGGGGAGAAGGAGGAGGAGGAAAAGTAGAAGAGGGAAGAAGGAAGAAGGAAGGTAGATAGGATTTTTCCCCAAAGAGGTGGCTGATGCAGTCTTGCTAGTGAGCTGAAGACTTCTCAGAGGAGATGTTTTTCTGGAGCTTTTGCATTAGTAGGGGGTCAGACCTGGATGCCGGATGAAGGCGCACATATGATCGGGTCCTAAGTGGTCCTAGATGAAGCCCTGCTGCCGTGCTTGCCGGAGCAGCTGACTGGCCCTGTCCCCGAGGAGGCTGGCTGAGTCTATTCCTGATTGGGATGCCCCTTTCTGAACCCTGGTCCCCTCATCCCCAGGATGTCAGACAGATAGAAACTGGCTTAGAGAAGAACATCAGCATGGTCCATCTGTTGGGAGGGAAAAAAAAGTCAATTATCATATATCCCTTTATCCTGCCTAGGCTTAACTGAACTTGTTTTCTTTCATCTTAATCAAGTAAATGCTGTAAATCATATTATAGGAAGTATACTTAAACTCCTTCTGTCCACACCTCAGTGGTTTTTATCACACTGTATTTACGTGAATTAATTACTGTGCTAGTTCTAACAGGTTTCTCTAAAGCAAGCCATACCAGCCAAGTGTGGTGGTACACACCTGTAATCCCAGTACTTGGGAGGCTGAGACAGGAGGATCACGGGTTCAAGGCCAACAATTTAGCAAGATCCTGTTTCAAAGAAAAAAAAAATAAAAAGTGATAGGGCTGTAGTTTAGACGTAGAATGTTCCTGAATTCAAACCTCAGTACCAAAAAAAAAGGAAGAAAGAAAGTTTGATACTAGTATGTGAAAGGACTCAAACTGTTTTTCAGTTAAAATACTCTATAATTCAAGCCAGGCATGGTGGTTTGAGCCTGTAATCCCAGTACTTGGGAGGCTGAGACAGAAGGATTGCAGGTTGGAGGCCAGCCCTAGCAACCTAGTGGAAACCTGTTTCAAAGAATAAAATCAAGCTGGGAGTGTAGCTCAGAGGTAGAATACCTCTGAGTTCAATCTCCAGTACAAAAATAATAAATTTTTTCTATAAAATCTATAGATCTTAATATATATATATATATATCCTATAATTCAGACTTTCAATGAATTCAAAATGTTTTCTCTCAATTTAATCCAAATTAAATCTACCCAGACATAGTTCCACAGCCAGCCAGGTGATCTTCTTGTCTTCTTGCTGGAGCCTGTAAGAACAGGCCTGCAGTGTTTAGTCCACAGGTGTAGACACCCGGTGTGTCTTGCATCATTTGCTTCCTGCTCGTTTTCCCCCGAGCTTTACGTGTCAAAGCAGAGGATGGAAAAGGCACAGTGGCGGGCTGCTGCTCTGAAGGCTTATGTGACAGGAGTCTGGTGAAGCCCCATGGCCTCAATCTGCCAGTATTCCATGGCTCCGGCTCCCAAGGACTCCTGCCTGGTGACAGTTGACTTCAAGTGTCTCTGATGCACAGTGACATCTTATTGCTAGCAGGGATATTTTCAGGTGATTTGATTCCTTAGTAGCTAATCAGGTACTTCAGTTGGAGTTTTAGATTTTATTTCATAGAATTTACATAGTAATTCCTATAGGGAATTTATAGTGAAATGCATATTTTACTTTCATAGAAATTAATAAACTTAATTTCCCCTCTGGTAAATCAGGAACCAAATAACTACCTCATAGTATGCCTTTATCTCAAGCTGCTCTCAACATTTGGAAATGGAAGGGGAAACAGCCTAAGAGGTCAGAAATACTAAGGACAATTCTTGGGCAGAAGGAATTTATAATCTGGTTTATTATTATTATTATTATTATTATTATTATTATTATTATTTTATTTTCATTTTTTTAGGTACTGGGGATTGAACCCAGGGGCATTCTACCTCCAAGCTACATCCCCAACCCTTTTTCAATTTTTTTTTTTTTTTTTTTTTTGGTGGTACTGGAGATGGAAGCTAGGGGCATTCTACCTCCAAGCTACACCTCCAGACCTATTTTGAAACAGGGTCTCATTAAGTTGCAGAGAGCGTCACTAACTAGCTGAGGCTGTCCGTGAACCTGGATTCCCCTGTCTCAGCCTCCCAACTACTGGGATTACAAGCATGCGCTACCACACCTGGCTCCAATTTTTTCATTTTGAAAAAGGATCTTGCTAAGTTGCCGAGGATCTTGCCATATTGCTGAGGCTGGCCTTGAACTGCCATCCTTTTGTCTCATCTTCCCCAATACTAGGATTACAGGCATGTACCACTGTGCCTGGTTATTTATTTATTTATTTATTTTATTTTTTATTGCGGTACTGGGGATTGAACTCAGGGGCATTCTACCTCCGAGCTATGCCCCCAGCCCTATTTTTTATTCTTTATTTTGAAACAGGGTCTCACTAAGTTGTGGAGTGCGTCACTAGGTAGCTGAGGCTGGCTGCAAACCTGGATCCTCCCAAATGCTGGTATTGCAAGTGTGCACGCCCTGCTTGTTATTGTTTTATTTTTATTTATTTATTTATTTATTTATTTATTTATTTATTTATTTATTTATTTATTTTGCGGTACTAGGGATTGAACTCAGGTCAGGAGCTTTCTACCTCTGAACTATACCCCCATGCCCTATTTTTAATTCTTTATTTTGAAACCGGGCCTCACTAAGTTGTGGAGTGCCTCACTAGGTAGTTGAGGCTGGCCTGGAACCCGTATCCTCCGGTCTCAGCCTCCCGAATGCTGGGATTACAAGCATGCGCCACCATGCCCGGCTTGTTATTGTTTTAAATGGAAACCTTTGTTACAATTATAGATTCACATGTGGTGAAGAAATAATACAGAGAGAAACTAAGTATACTTTAGCTTGATTCTCTTAATGGTAACATTGTATTACATTTTTGGTAACAGTAATAGCATTGTGTTGCATATTTTACTATAGGATATTAACACTGATATAATCTTCTGATTTCCCTTGTTGTACCTGTCCTCACCCATCTGTATTTAGTTCTGTGTAATTTTATCACATGCTAGGTTTGTGTGTCTACCTGCATTGTCAAGATAATGAACAATTCATTACACTGAGATTCCTCTTCTTGCCATTTTATAACCATACCCACCTCTCTCCCACTTCACGTAATCAATCCCTGGCAACTATTAATTCATTTCAAATGTTTTGGTTATTTTAAAAATGTTATGTAACTCAATATGTTGGTGCATGCTAGTAATCTCAACTACTTGGGAAGCTGAGGCAGGAGGATCAGTTCAAGACCTGCCTGGGTAACTTAGGGAGGCCTTGCCTCAAAATAAATATAAAAAGGGCTGGGGATAAAGCTGAGTAGTAGAGCATTCCTGGATTCAGTCCTCAGTACTGAAGGGGGGGGGGAGGCTATATACAGGATACAGCATTTTGTCATTTGCTTTTTTCATTCAGCATAATTCCCTGTAGGTCCACCCAAGTTGCATGTGTCAATAATTCTTTCCTTTTATTGCTGAGTAATATCCTTGATAAAGGACATCCAGGCTGTTTCCACTGTTTGGCTTTTAGAAATAAAGCCATAAAGAACATTTGTGTCCAGGTTTTTGTGGGAATGAACATGTTCCTTGCCCTAGAATAAAATACCCAAAAGTGCAATTGTGGGTTGTGTGGTAATTATATGCTTAGTTTTATAAGAAACTGCCAAACTGTTTTCCAGTGTCTCTGGATTCTTGCCAGCACTTGATGTTTTTCTTTTTCTTTTTTTTTAATTTTATTTTATAGATTCTGATAGGTGTGTAATGATATCCCATTGTGGCTTCAATTTGCATTTCCTTGATGGTTAATGATGTTGAATATTTTTTCATGTGAATATTTGCCATCTGTATATCCTCATAGGTGAGATCTCTCTTGCTCTTGCTCTCCTTTCTGTGTGTGTGTGTGTGTGTGTGTGTGTGTGTGTGTGTGCATGTGTGTGTTGCTAGGAATTAAACCCAGGGCTTAAGTAGATGCTCTACTACAGAGCTATATCCTCACTCCACTGTCTATTTCTTTTGCCTATTTTTTTTTTTTTTCAGTACTGGGGATTGAACTCAGGGGCATTCTACCTCCAAGCTATACCCCCAGCCCTACTTTTTATTCTTTATTTTGAAACCGAGTCTCACTAAGTTGTGGAGTGCCTCACTAGGTAGCTGAGGCTGGCCGGGAACTACGATCCTCCAGTCTCAGCCTCCCGAATGCTGGGATTACAAGCGTGCACCACCACACCCGGCTTCTTTTGCCTATTTTCTAATGAAAGTTCTTGGTTTATTTTTATTAATTAATTAATTTATTTATTTATTTATTTATTTGGCGATACTGTGGATGGAACCTGTGAGCATTCTACCTCCGAGCTATAGCCCCAGCCCTAGTTTTTATTCTTTATTTTGAAACAGATTCTCACTAAGTTGTGAAGGGCCTCATTAAACAGCTGAGACTGGCCTCGAACCTGGATCCTCTGGTCTCAGCCTCCCAATGCTGGGATTACAAGCGTGCACCACCACGCATGGCTGGTTTGTTATTTTTTAAGAATTATTTTGTAAATAAGCATCCTTTGTGCCCTACTTCCTAGGGAATAAAATTCTAACTCCATAGTTTAGTATGCAAGACCTTTTGTGGTCTGACCACAGTCTGCCTTTCCAATGTTATAATCTTCTTACCTACCTACACAAAACTGACTACATTCCTGAGAGATGCTCCTGCATCTCTCCTAACATACAGTCTATATCAATGGAAGTTACTTGTGTTACATTGCTTTATCCCCTGTACCTAGGACAGTGTTGGATACATAGTGCATACTCAGTAAATATTTATTGAAAGAAGGAATGAGGTAGTGAAATTTTGTATATTTGTGTTTCCCACCCCTTCTATAGCATGATGCCTGGCGTATACTGTTCATAGTATGATAAAAGAAATAGATGACATTTGCTGTGTTATTTTACTGTGTATCAAGCAGTGCAAGCCACCTCTTTCCTTGGTCTTTTACTATTGCATAGTGCTAACTCATCATTCTATCATAACACTCTGTTAACCTCTCCCTGTTCCCCCTGCCAAAAAATATATAAATAAGAATAAATATTGTGAGAGATTACAAGCACCGTTGTATCCTTGGCCCCAGCAGATACCTGGCACAAATTAGGTGACACATCTGAGCAAATAGTGGTCAGGTTAAATATTGCTTTTACTTATGAGGTCAGAATCCAGCTGCATTTTGAGTAAACTAATATCCCACTGACCAGGCTTCCAGAATGCACAGGAAACATCTGTTAATTTTGGAAAGCAATTACACTGATTAGGAGAATTACTGCTATTTGTTAAAACAAAACTCCCTGGGAGAAGAGAATTTGAGTTAAAATGCTTACATGTGTCTGTCTTAAGTAGTATAGATCTCAAGATATCTTCAAGTGCTATTCAGAAAATGCAAAGATAATTGTATCACTAAAAAGAAAATCTGCCTGGTGTGGTGGTGCATGCTTGTAATACCAGTACTTGGGAGGCTGAGATAAGAGGATCAAAAGTTCAAAGCCAGTCTCAGCAACTTGGCGAGGCTCTCAAAAACTTAAGTCCTGTTTCTAAATAAAAATAAAATAGGACTGGGGGAGAAGCTCAGAGGTAGAATGACCCTGGGTTCAATCCCCAGCTCCACAAAAAATAAGTAAATACAAGAAAATTTAAGGTTTGAATAAATTATTTTTATTTTTTATTTATACAATTTTTGTGGTGCCAGAGATTGAACTCAAGGGCATTCAACTTCTGAGCTACACAGCCTTTAAATATTTATTTATTTATTTATTTATTCATTCTTCAGTGCTGAGTATCAAACCAGGGGCCTTGAACATGCCAGGCAAGTACTCTATCACTGAGCTATATTCTCATTCATTTTTAAAATTTTATTTTGAGACAGGGTATTGCTCAGTTATTGTGAACTGGCCTCATGCTGCCGTCCACCTGTCTCAGCCTCCCAAGTACTGGTATTACAGGGCTGGGAGTATTATAGGGATGGGGGTGTAGCTCAGGGGTGGAATGTCCCTGGGTTCAATCCCTAGTACCAAAAAAAAAAAAAAAAAAAAAAAATCTGAAAGGTGAAAGTCCTCTATGACTATTAAAGAAATTATTTTGATCTCATTAAAATGTATGAAATCTGACAGGTGTGGTGGTGCACACCTTCAGTCTCAGTACTTAGGAGACTGAGACAGGAGGATGGCAGATTGACAATCAGTTTTAGCAATTTAGCAAGACCCTCAGCAATTTAGGGAGACTCTATTTCAAAATAAAAACTGAAAAGGACTGGGGCTGTTACTTGGAGGTAGAATGCCCTTTGGTTTAATCCCTAGTACCAAAAAACAAAACAACAACAATAGTAGCAACAAAAATAAATAAAAGAAAACAATCTTTTAATAGGGAAAAATTAAATATTGGAAAAATAAGCAAAATATATATATAACTAAGTACAATAAATATTTTTCATGGTAAAATGACTTTAGGTATTTTTTTTTACCCAGTGGTTATTTGATTAACCATTGACATATATATACATATATATATATATATGTATATATATATTTTGTGGTACTGGGGATGGAACCCAGAGGCATTTTACCTCCAAGCTACACCCTCAGCCCTATTTTTGTATTCATTTTTTGAAGCAGGGTCTCACAAAGTTTCAGAGGGCCTCACTAAGTGGCTGAGGCTGGCCGCCAACTCGGATCCTCCAGTCTCAGCCTCCCAAGTACTGGGATTACAAAGGTGCGCCACCACACCCAGCTCCCATTGATACTTTCATACAGTAAATAAGCTAAAATGAGATTTTAGCTGTTTTCTCTTTTTTCTTTTCCTTTAGTGGTGGTGGGGGATTGAACCCAGGGGCATTCTGCACTAAGCTAACACCCCAGAGGCGGATTCTATAAGTAAAATTTGTGACCATCAACACAAGTTGTAGTTTACAGACACTTTTACCTGCTGCTCAGGGGGAAAACATCCTTTCTTCCTTGTGTTTACCTTACAAAATACTGGGAACTTATGTTTTTCCCTGGGGCCAGAGGTCACTGGAGATGTGTAGGGATTAGAAGAGTTCATTCAGAGACAGGAAGTACACTAAAAACTGTTGCTACAAGTCATGTGTCAACATGGTCTGATTATTTTGCATTTAGGGGAAGAGCAGATGGGAATAGCTGTCTCCAATCCCTCCACTTCCATTTCTTTGACCTTTCCCCCCAAGTATTAAAAAAATGCTGTTAATGAGGAATACTTAAAATAACTGAGATTAGTAAACTTGGAAGGGAGAACAGACAGGGATTTTCACTTTTAAAAAAATGTATTATAAAGGTTATAGGCTGGATGTGGTGGCCTACCCCTCTAATCCCAGCACTTGGGAGGCTGAGACAGGAGGATCACAGGTTTGAGGATAGCTTCAGAAAGTAGTGAGACTCATTAACCTAGGAAGACCCTATTTCCAAATAAGAAATAAAACAGGCTGGGGAGCCAGGTATGGTGGCACACGCTTGTAATCCCAGCATTTGGGAGTCTGACACTGGAGGATCCGGGTTCACCGCCAGCCTCAGCTACCTAGTGAGGCACTCCGCAACTTAGTGAGACCGTGTTTCAAAATAAAGTATAAAAAAAAAAAAATAGGGCTGGCGGTATAGCTCAGAGGTAGAATGCCCCTGAGTTCAATCCCCAGTACAGCAAACAAACAAACAAACAAACAAAAAACCAGGCTGGGGGTGTAGCTCGAAGGTAGAATGCCTCTGGAGTCAATCCCTAGTACCACAAAACAGATAGATAAGGCTAGAGGTATAGCTCAGAAGTAGACTGCCCCTGGTTTCAATCCCCATTAACTCACCTAATATATACATACATACACACATTCCTTGTTTAAAAAATGTAAACAAAACATAAAGTAAAAAGTAAAATACTTCCTTTTTTTTTCTCATTATTCCCCTCCCTCTTGGGAGAGAAGAGGATTTTCTCCAAGCTAGGGGTGTAGCTCAGAGGTGGAAAACTGCTGAGTTCTCTCCCTCTGGAGAGAAAAGGATTTTTTTTTTTTGGAGGGTTTGTGTTCTTTATTTGTTTGTGTCCTTTGTTTTATTTTGTTACCATGGGAAGTTTTATTTTATTTTATGTATTTATTTATTTTTTTGAGGTACTGGATTGAACTCAGGGGCAGTCTATCTCCGAACTATACCCCCAGTTCTATTTTTTTATTCTTTATTTTGAAACAGGGTCTCACTAAGTTGTGGAGTGCCTCACTAGGTAGCTGAGGCTGCCCTCGAATTTGTATCCTCCAGTCTCA
This sequence comes from Graphiurus murinus, assembly GCA_004027655.1. Lineage (NCBI taxonomy): Eukaryota > Metazoa > Chordata > Mammalia > Rodentia > Gliridae > Graphiurus > Graphiurus murinus. The sequence goes on along the minus strand of PVLC010008465.1, from coordinate 41,005 downwards.
GCCTCTCAAATGCTGGGATTACAAGTGTGCGCCACCACGCCCAGCTCACCATGGGAAGTTTTAAATGAGATTGGGCACAGGGTGGTATGGCAGCAGACACGTGGAAAGTTTTAAATAAATGGAAAGTTCAGGAGTATTCACATTCTGTCTCTTGGAGGCTGTTGTTATCTTCGAGGAACATGGAAAGACAGGCTGACAGCGAGGTTTCCCCCAGGAAGAAACCCTGTCTCCCTCCTCTGAGGTTGGTGTCCAGCTCAAAGCCTCGCTTACCCAGTGGCAGCTCAGTAAATGTCTCTTGTCGCTGGTGCCACTTGGGAAGGTGTTTTGACTTCCACCTGCTCCTTAGTTCCCTTTTCTTTGCTTTTGTTCTTACTGCTTTCTGCTGTTAACTTTTTTTTTTTTGTGGGACTGGGATTGAACCCGGGGCATTCTATCTCCAAGCTCTACCCCCAGCCCTATTTTTTATTCTTTGTTTTGAAAGAGTCTCGCTAAGTTGCGGAGACTCTCACTAAGTAGCTGAGACTGGCTGCAAACACTGATCCTCCAGTCTCAGCCTCCCAAGTACTCGGATTACAAGCATGCGCCACCACGCCCAGCCTGCTGTGTTAACTTCTTGTTTTGTACCTTAGCTTCTTGGCACAAGAGGATCAGGTGACGAGTGCTGTGAAGTGCAGTCCACTAGGCCCTTTCCACTTTAGTGGAAAGAAATAGGTTGCTTTGCTTTCCAGTACAAAATGAAGTTCTCATTATGCAAAGAATCAGCAACTGTATTGCATATGTGACACATGCTTATCAATGTCATTCATAAGTTTTTTTTCTGCCTCTGTCATTCCTTAAAGTGGTCATTATTAATTTAAAGAAGGGCTAAAATTGTCCTTGAGAAATAGTGGAATACCTCTAAGTTGGTAATTTTTATATCAGTGACTAAAATTCTTTTAGAAATAAGAGACAGAGCTGGGTGCAGTGGCACATGCCTATAATTCCAGTACCTGGGACGCCAAGACAGGAAGCTCTCAGGTTGGAGGACAGCCTCAGCAACAAAATGAAACTCTCAGCAACATAGTGAGACCCTGTTTCAAAATAAAAAGTAAAAAAAGGCTGGGGGTGTAGCTCAGAGGTAGAATGCCCCCTGGGTTTAATTCCCAGTACAAAAAAAGAAAGAGCGAGCCAGGTTTGGCGGCACATGCTTATAATCCCAGTACTTGGGAGGCTGAGACCAGAGGATCTGGGTTCACAGCCAGCCTCAGCTACTTAGTGAGGCCCTCCACAATTTAGTGAGACCCTGTTTCATAATAAAGAATAAAAAATCAGGGTTGGGGGTGTAGCTTGGAGATAGAATGCCCCTGAGTTCAATCCCTAGTACTGCAAAAAAAAAAAAAAAAGAAAGAAAAAGAAAAAGAAAAAAACAAACAGTATTTGTTATGCACTTAATTAATTATTCTGAGTTTTGTGTTATTCCTGTATAGACGTAGGAGTGCCATGCTGCAAAACTGTGACTCGCGTGACCTCAGTGTAGGAATTCTTTACTCAGAGGTGTAAGCTGGCGATGAGCTGTTTCACATGACTGATGAAGCAGAAGCTTCTGTCTGAAGTAGGTCTGCATACAGTTCTAGAGTTCTAAGTGTCTACAGAAGTAATTTGATTTTCTTAATAGTCCAGAAAACACTAAATATACCTGTGGGGAGTGAAAGAGTAGGCAGAAGAACTAGCTCTCTATGTACTAAGCTTTGTTCGTACATTCTATTTTTAAATACTTTTTATTAGTGCATTATAACCTCCTATCATCATCACAGTGCACACATTACTTCTGTAATCCTCATAGAACTCTGTTAGGTAGGTGCTGTTATTACCTCTATTTCATGGAGGAGAAAACTAATACACACTGAGGTTAAAGACTTACTAGACCACACCTGTGATCCCAGTACTTGGGAAGCTGAGACAGGAGGATCATAGGTTCAAGATAAGCCTCAGAAACTTAGCAAGACCCTGTTTCAAAAAAATAAAAGGTTTATTAGCTAAGACTCAAACATAGGTAGTTTGGGTCCAAGGAAGATATACTGCTTAGCAAACGTTTGCATAAAGGGTCAGATGGGAAATATTTAAAGTTTGTAGGCTATTTTTGTTTTTGTTTTTGATTTTTTTTTTTTTTTTTTTTTTTTGTGGTACTGGGGATTGAACTCGGGCATTCTACCTCTGAGCTATACCCCCAGACCTATTTTTTATTCTTTATTTTATTTTAAGTTGCGGAGTGCCTCACTACGTACTGAGGCTGGCCGAGAACCCAGATCCTCCGGTCTGAGCCTCCCAAATGCTGGGATTACAAGCGTGCACCACCACGCCTGGTGGCTATTGGGTTTTTGTTGCAGCTCTTTGACTCTACGAATGCAGTACAAAGGCAGCCACAGAGAGCACAAAAATGAATAAGCTTGTCTGTATTCCAATAAAACTTTTATTTGTGGGTACCAAATTTTAGATTTTTTTTTTTCAGTACTGGGGATTGAACCCAGAGACATTCTACCTTCTACCTCTGAGCTACACCCCCAGCCCTATATTTTATTCCTTATTTTTGAAACAGGATTACACTGAGTTTGCAGAGGACCTCACTAAGTAGCTGAGGCTGGTTGCAAACCTGGGATTACAAGCATGCAACACCATGCCTAATTTGTACCTAATTTTTCACATGTCACAAAGTTGTTTTTTTTTTTTTTTTTTCACCATTTAAAAATGTAGAAACCAGCCAGGCATGGTAGTGCATGCCTGTAATCCCAGTATTTAGGAGACTGAGACAAGAAGATCGCAGGTTCAAGACCAACCTCAGCAATTTATCAAGGCTCTCAATAACCTAGTGAGACCTTGTTTCCAAATAAAAACTAAAAAGGGGCTGGGAGTTATAACTTAGAGGTAGAATACTCCTGGGTTCAACCTCCAGTACCAAAAAAAAGTAAAAACCATTGTTAGCTTGTGTACATTATAAAAACAGGCAGAGGGCTGGATTTACTTTCACATACTATACCGTATACATGTGAGACATTAGGATCAAGTCTGTTCATTTGTTCATTCATATAAGAGATCACGGGTATCATACCAATTCTGGGGCTACTGGGGGTAAACAAGAACAAATCATTGAGTTCCTCTTGCCATTCTATTTACTAAATGAAACCCCCGATGTTTTCCTCTTCTCATGCCTGTTTTTAAAAAATTTCTCTTTTCTTCTTGTCCACTGCATATATCAGACATGCTTGCTTATCTCATAGTCTTCACAGCAGGTGGTCTCATCTCAGTTTTGTAGTTGAGAAGAGTGCAGAATGAAAGAGCCTAGAGAGCTATTCAGTTCCCCGAAGCCAGGTGAGCGGTGCAGTCTACCTTCAAATGTAGGTCTGTCTTAGGATGGAACCAGTATTTCTGTTGTTGTTGTTGTTGTTGTCTACAACTCTTTTGTTCCTAGAAATGTATGAAACTATGAAGAAAGTTTGTGATCCTGTCAAAGTGAATCTGTGTCTCTTACTTCTTGAATACACATTTATTTTCATTTCCTTTCTGCTTCCCCTAACTCTGGCTTTTGAAAATGTTCTCTTGGTTTAAAAGAAATGTTATAATTTTTCTGTTTCCCAGTTGAAGAAGCTAAAAATAGACACAGAGGTGATCAGCAGTATACCTAGTGGAAAGATACACTGAAGTGTAGGGTTGATTGGAGGAGGGATGGGTACAATGGCTCATGGGTACCTGTAATCTCGGTATTTGAGAGGCTGAGACAGGAGGATTGCAGGTTCAAGGCCAACTTCAGCAACTTAGTGAGACCTTTAGCAACTTAGCAAGACCCTGTTTCAAAACAACTAAAAATGGCTGGGGGTATAGCTCAGAGGTAGAAAGCCCTTGAGTTCAATCCCTAATACCAAAAAAAAAAAAAAAAAAAAAAAAGTGGAGGAGGAAACCCACAACCATTTCTGATGCCTGCTACAGCCTCCCAGCTTTGAGTAAATGGACCTGTGTCTACAATGTGCTCTCAGAAAGAAATAGTTCCAGCCGGGCGTGGGATCCGGGTTCGCGACCAGCCTCAGCTACTTAGTGAGGCACTCCACAACTTAGTGAGACCCGGTTTCAAAATAAAGAATAAAAAATAGGTCTGGGGGTGTAGCTCGGAGGTAGAACGCCCCTGAGTTCAATCCCTAGTACCGCAAAAAAAAAAAAAAAGAAAGAAAGAAAGAAATAGTTCCTCTTTGGAACTTTGGGGTAGCAGTAATTGATAGGTAGTCTAGAGTAGACCTTTAAGACAGATCTCTCATGGTTTGTACCCCAGGAAGAAAAATGGTAAATAGAATTGTTCATATATAGTGGCAAATAAGGAAGGGGGCCGACTTTATTGATGAGCAACAATTTAACCTCCCTTTCCCTGGATCCTTCTGGTCTCCCAAGAAGCCTCCTACCCTTTTTAGTGGGAATCCTAGTTACTGTCGTGATTTCTATTAGAAAGGGAGACACTCTTGTAGGTTTGGATAAGATAAGATATAGGACTGCAAGCAGACATCCTTTGGGTTTAACTACTGATTTTCTTTTGATTCACTACTGGATTATCATAGTGTGGCCTGGATTTGATGTAACGTTTGACGTTCTATTATATGGAGTATATGTTTTTTGTAGCATGTAACGTTAATGCTTTTAACTTGAATACTGCTTGAGCTTATCATAGTCTGTTACCACCGGTGCCGCTGCTTTGCACCTCAGGCTCCCAGAGAATGGCATTCAGTTTAGAGTTTACTTTAATTACCTTCTTTCCAACCTATTAGTGAGGAAGGGGTTCGCATCCTAGGGTCATGGGATAATGACCAACCAGGGGTTGTGTAAGCCTGGCTATGTAGTATCAAGAGGGTAGAGTGAGCTGGGCATGGTAGTGCATGCCTGTAATCCCAGTATTTGGAAGGCTGAGACAAGAGGATCGCAGGTTGGAGGACAGCCTCAGCAACATAGGGAGACTCTCAGTAACCTAGTGAGACCCTGTTTTCAAACAAAAAAATAAAGAGTAGGGGGTGTAAAATGCCCCTAGGTTCAATCCACAGTAACACACACACGTGCATGCGTGTACACACACACATACACACACACACACACACACACACACACACACACACACACACACAGAGTGAAGCCTCGAGTTTGGATCCCCAGTTCCCATCAGGGATGGATAATACTCTCTTCCACTTGGCTGTTTGCCAGCTGTGTTAGCCATTGCCTCCTCTCTCTAACTCACCCCACACTTTCCCACGCACCCCCCTGCGGGTCCCCCTCCGCCTCACCTCTGTCCCACCTCACACACCCCCTCAGGTCTCCCCTACTTAAGATGCTCTTGCTTCTCTTTCTCTGATCTCCCTCGCTGCTGCCGCCTGCACAGGGCCTTATCTGTGTTTTTTCTCTGGCTCTCTACCTCTTCTTGTCTGCCTTTAACAGTTAGCACGCATGAACTTTTAGTATTTTCATTATCAGTCTTTCCTTTTTTTTTTTTTTTTCATGCTGAGGATTGAACCCAGTGTGCTGGGCCTCATGCATGCTAATGATTTCATTTCTGTGTGTCCTGCTGGGCACTGGACCCAGAGCCTCACCCAGGCTAGGCGAGCAAGCACTCTACCACTAAGCTACATCCCCAGCCTTCATTTTCTTTTTAGAAAGTGTTGTTTTGTTTTGTTTTGTTTTGTGGTATGGGAGGTTGAACTCAGAGGCATTCTACTGTTGAAGCTACACCTCCAGCACGATTTTATTTTTTTGAAACAGGGTCTCACTAAGTTGTGGAGATCCTCACAAGGTTGCTGAGGCTGGCTGGCCTGTATCCTAATTGCTGTGCTTACCCCAATTCCTTTTTTCTCTGTTTAGGAAAGTCTCCCTCAGCAGGAAAATAAAGAAAAGAAATTATAGGATTTATAGCTTGAACATTGTCTATAAATAATTCAAATAGATTATCCTCATCTAGCCCCTAAATAAATGATACATAATAAATGCTGATTAGCATAAGTGACATTAAAAAAAGTAAATGGCATGGCTGCTTATATATTTAGCTGTTGTAAAATACATATGTAATATATCCGCATGTATTTATATATGTGTGTGTGTAAGTATGTGAGTGTGTAAATATGAAGTACTCTCATGTAGCCGTTTCTTCTTCTTTGTGTCTCCCTGTGTGTGTGTGTGTGTGTGTGTGTGTGTGTGTGTGTGTGTGTGTGTGTTGGGGATTGAACCCAGCAGCATTCTACCTCTGAGCTATCCCCTAGCCCAATTTTATTATTTGGAAACAAGGTCTCACTAGGTTGCTGAGAGTCTCACCAGGTTGCTGAGGCTGGCCTCAAACCTGCGATCCTTCTGTCTCAGCCTCCCAAGTAGTTGGATTACAGGCATGCACCACCACATCTAGTTAAAACTGAAGTCTTGAATCCAGATCTGTCCCAAGGGTTTTTTGTTGTTTTGTTTTGTGGTACGGAAGGTTGAACTCAGAGGCATTCTACTGTTGAAGCTACACCTCCAGCACGATTTTATTTTTTTGAAACAGGGTCTCACTAAGTTGTGGAGATCCTCACAAGGTTGCTGAGGCTGGCTGGGAACCTGTGATCTTCCTGGCTCAGCCTCCCACGTACTGGGATTACAAGCGTGTGCTGTCACACCCTGCTTCATGTAAACATTTCAACCTCATTATTTCTAGTGGCCTTTATTCGGTCTAGAACTAAATAAGTACACATAGCAGGGGGAGAGATGATGTTGGGTCAATCCTAACTTTATCTAAAACCTTCTTATTATGCCGGGTGTGGTGGCGCACGCTTGTAATCCCAGCATTTGGGAGGCTAAGACTGGAGGATCCGGGTTCACGGCCAGCCTCAGCTACCTAGTGAGGCACTCCGCAACTTAGTGAGACCCGGTTTCAAAATAAAGAATAAAAAATAGGGCTGGGGGTATAGCTTGGAGGTAGAATGCCCCTGAGTTCAATCCTCAGTACCGAAAATAAATAAATAAATAAATAAAAATAAATAAATAAAACCTTCTTATTTTCTAAACCTTTTTTTGTGTGTGTGATATTAGAGGTTGAACCCAGGGGCATTCTTCCTCCAAGTTATACCCCCAGACTTTTTAAATTTTTTATTTTGAAACAGGGTCTCACTGGTTGATAAGAGTCTCACTACTTGCAGAGGCTGTCTTCGAACCTGTCTCAGGATCCTAAGTACTGGGATTATAGGCATGTAACATCACGCCATGCCTGATTCAATTTTTTTAACCAAGATCTCCAGAAAATGAAATAATTAATTTTTTAAATTAAAATAGTTTGCCTTACCCCTTGGGCAAACTTTGTAGGTGAACCATTGTTAGGCAAGAAGATTAAACATTTATGCACATACTTCTTTTGGGAAGAGGGTTTCTGCTGTTGTTTGGCAACAGTCCCAGCATCTGCAGTCTCTCCCAGGCTCCTGAATCATCAGTCCCAGCCAATCTGCTTTACCTCCCAGCTGCTGGTCACAGTGGTTGGCCCCAATGCGCCATTCAGGTCAGATCAGTTGCCTCAAACTGTTTTATCTGTCTGCTTCTAGGTTTTGTCGACTCTGCTCTGCACATACTTAAAATAATTATGCAAGACCCTGTGTGAGGAAAACCTAAAAGCATGACATTTCTGTGTGACTCCTGCTGCACACAGGGCGAAGTGCCACGTACCCCTGTCTCACAAGTTGTGTCATGTTTCCTAGAGGAATTAGAGCAATGCCTTACTCATCAGGGGTAATTCCCAAGATAATCACCTGAGTGACAGGGAATGGAGACAATTCCAGAAGCCCTGGTAATTACAAAGAGTCCTCCAAAGGGAGAATCAGAAAGGGTTTTAGTACTAGGGATTGAACTCAGGACATTCTACCTTCAAGCTACACCTTTAGCCCTTTTCTATTTTTTGTTTTGAAACTGGATCTCACTAGGTTGCTCATAGTCTCACTACATTGTTGAGGCTGGCCTTTAACCTGCAATCCTCATGTCTCAGCCTCTCACGTACTGTGATTATATACGTGCACTGCCACCCCAGGCTTAAAATTTTTACGATTATATTTTATTTTGTTTTGTTTTATTTTATTTTGTGGTACTGGGGATTGAATCCAGGGTTGCTTTACCACTGAGCTACATCTCTAGCCCTTTTTAATTTTTATTTATTTATTTATTTATTTATTTATTTATTTATTTATTTTTGCGGTACTGGGGATTGAACTCAGGGGCATTCTACCTCCGAGCTACACCCCCAGCCCTATTTTTTATTCTTTATTTTGAAACAGGTCTCACTAAGTTGCGGAGTGCCTCACTAGGAAGCTGAGGCTGGCCGCAAACCCGGATCCTCCAGTCTCAGCCTCCCAAATGCTGGGATTACAAGCGTGCGCCACCACGCCCGGCTACTTTATTTATTTATTTATTTTTTTGCGGTACTGGGGATTGAACTCGGGGGCATTCTACCTCCTAGCTATACCCCCAGCCCTATTTTTTATTCTTTATTTTGAAACCGGGTCTCACTAAGTTTCGGAGTGCCTCACTAGGTAGCTGAGACTGGCTGCAAACCCGGATCCTCCAGTCTCAGCCTCCCAAATGCTGGGATTACAAGCGTGCGCCACCATGCCCGGCTCTAATTTTTATTTTGAAACTAGGTCTTGCTAAGTTGCTGAGGTTGACTCCAAATTTGACTTCATTGATCCTCCCATCTCAATATTAGGATTATAGGTGTACACCACTGTGTGCCTAGTGAAATTTTTTGTTTTTTGTTTTTGATTCATAGTTTCACCCTGACACTTGAATCTATATTTTTATAAGGGAACTAAAGTAACAGATTGTAAAGGTTTCTGGTGAAACTAAATAGAAATATTTTTTTCTTTTTAAAAATTTTTCTATAATTTTTTATACTTTTATTGGGGCATTATAGTCTCACATTGTAATATAAATCATGGTGATAATGACAAATATGCACACAGAACAGCAGGCTTTTCCCCTACTCCCTCCCTAACCCCCCCCCCCCTTCCCCATACAGGATATTGAGATTGACATTGGTATTCTCACATACATACACAATGTTGATGGAAGTAATTCCTTCATTGATCCTCCCTCTCCCTGCCCCCTTCACTTTCCTGGCTCCACTGAAGTTTCTCCTCCATTATCTGAAATCCTTCTGGTATCCCAGTTACTCCCTAGCTTCTGCATTTAAGAGAAGACATATGACCCTTCGCTTTGTGTGACTGGCTAATCTCACTTAGCATAATGTTCTCCAAGTCCATTCATTTTTTTGCAACTGACATTTTGTTCTTGATTACTGAGTAGAATTCCATTGTGTGTATATCCCATAATTTTTTAATCCATTCATCTGTTGATGGATACCTAGGTTGGTTCCATAATTTGGATATTGTAAATTGTGCTGCTATAAACATGGATATGCATGTATTACTATTATTTTCTGATTTCAGTCCCTTTAGAAAGATACCCAAGAGTGGTATAGCTGGAAGAAATAATTTTTGGGTGAAAACTGTGAACCAGTTTTATATCATTATTATATTATAATAGCTAATTATTAAATAATTTAATTTTAAATTTATTTATTTATGTATTTATTTATTTATTGTTACTGAGGATTAAACCCAGGGGCATTCTGTCTCTGAGCTACACCTCCAGCCTTATTTTATTTTCAAAACAGGGTCTCACTAAGTTGTAGAGGGCCTCACTAAATTGCTGAGGCTGGCTGCAAACCTGTCATCCCAAGCACCACCACGCTGGCTAAGTCATTTATTTAACTTTTTTTATTTTTTATTTTTTTTTGCTAAGAACCAAGCATGGTGGCACATGCCTGTAATCCTAGCTACTTGAGAGGCTGAGGCAGGGTGTTCATAAGTTTGAGGCCAGCCTGGGCAACTTAGCAAGACCCTGTCTCAAAAATAAAAATTGAAAGGGCTGGAGATATAGCTCAATGGCAGAGTGCTTGCCTATCATGCATAAGGCTCTGGGTTCAATCCTCAGTATCCCAAAACTAAAACTAAAATTAAAAACACACACATGTATGTATGTGTGTGTGTGTGTGTGTATGTATCAGCTGGGGATGTAACTCAGTGGTAGAATACCTTGGGTTCAATCTCCAGTACTACAAAAAAATTTTTTTTTGCTAAGTTTTCCACGTAATGTTCATCCTTCAAGTCCTTAATAGTTTTTTCCGCTCATTCTGTGGTAAAATGAAAGCAGCCAAAGGAAACACATAATCACAAAGTCATAATGAGACAACATTTGAAAAGAATTTTAACAACATCCTGAGGACCAGCAGGTTCTTTGCAGTTTGGGCCAGGAGTAGAAAGCGGAAGAGAAAGATCAAAGAACTTCAAATTTGCATATTGTCACTTGGAAATAGGAAAGACACTTCTGAAGGTGAGGGTATTGACATGAACATCTTTCTTCAGGTTAGGGAGGAATTACATGGAACATTCTTTGATGAAGGGGCTCAGAATATAATCAGTGGGAAAGAAGAACAAGGTAACTGGAACTGTCAACAACAGAAGGGTGGACAGTGCTTTGAAATATGTCTTCCGTCCACTCTGCTTCTCTTTCCCTCTCTCTGTTATCCTGTTTCTTCTCCCTCCCCCTTGCTGGAATTTTTAATTTAGTGGAAGTTCATAGGATATTTTTGTGGTGAATGCTGGCTACCGTTAAGGCCTGGCTCAACACTAGACAGGTTTTATGTTCCTAAAAACTAGAGGAAATGGACTAAAGGTTTTTCAAAAGACAGTTCCTTCTCAAAGAGAACTCTTGATGTGGCATCTTATTTGAAAGAGAAATTCCATGTGCTTCCGGTGGAGGCTGGTCTACCCAGATACAGAATCCAGCATATAGGAAAAAGTGACTTCAAACTAGTGGTGGCACATGCCAGGTGTGGTGGTGCATACCTGTAATCCCAATACTTTGGAGACTGAGACAAGAGGATTATAGATTCAAGGATAGACTCAGCAACTTTGTGAGACTTTTAGCAATCTAGCAAGACCCTGTTTAAAAAAAAAAAAAAATATATATATATATATATATATATATATATATATATATATATATATATATATATATATATATATATATTTTCTATCTCTGGGCTACACCCCCCAGCCCTATTTTTATTCTGAATTTTGAAACATGGTCTCACTAAGTAGCTGAGGCTGGCCATGAACCTGTGCTCCTCCTGTCTCAGCCTCCCAAGTACTGGGATTACAAGCATTGAGGCATTGATAGATTTTAGCAGGTGTAATTGAAGGGCAGTTACCTATCAGTAGGAACTGATTTCTGGCTTCACTGTTTCTTGGTTTTCTAGAAAGCAGGCTTTTTCCAAAAGCAGATCTGGCCTGTGGAAGCAGAGCCGGTCTTTGTTCTTGTTTGCTGTTCCAGCTCACTTTGCTTTTATTTCAACTGTCAGATTATGAACTAACTAGGCAGGAAGATGCAGAGGAAACGCTATGTCCTGTTCCTTTAACCCACAAAGCAGACAGTGTTCGGGTGTTATTTTCCTGACAGTGAGGAGGAAATAAAAAGAATAGAAGAAGAGCCCTGGACTACACAGTTGGCATAAGTAAGGAGTCCATGTTTCTTTATCAGAAGTCTAAAATTATCTAGGATGATTTGAAAGCTGCTAACAATTGTGTGGAAAACCAATTTAACTTTTTTTTTTTTTTTTTTTTTTACTAGAAAGGGGTGTTCTGCCTTCAAAGTACATCCCTAGCTCTTTTTATTTATTTATTTTTTTGAACCAGGGTCTCACTAGGTTGCTGAGATCCTCACTAAGTTGCCTAGGCTGGCCCGGAACCTCTGATCCTCCTGCCTCAGCCTCCCAAATACTGGGATCACAGGCATGCACCATCATGCCCACCTACAATTTAATCGTTTTAGAGATGGACATGTAAATGTGGATTCTAGATGCCCATCTTTCTTGATTTATGGCTGAACCATTTTTTTTTTCTTTGCTGTACTGGGGACTGAATTTGGGGGGCATTCTATCCCCGAGCTACACCCTCGGTCCTATTTTTTATTCTTTATTTTGAAACAGGGTCTCACTAAGTTGTGGAGGGCCTCACTAAGTAGCTGAGGCTGGCCACGAACCCAAATTCTCCTGTCTCAGCCTGCCAGGTACTGGGATTACAAGTGTGCTCCACCACGCCTGGCTGAACCATTTATTTTTTACTTTAAAATCAGGTCCCTTGCTATTTATATCTGTTTTGATATCACTCATTATACTAATGACATGTACTTGACTCCCTCTGTCTATCCCACATTGGTCTACTTGTCTTGACTTGAAGACTTGAAGTCTTCCAAATGTTTTTTCTCTTAGAAATCTCATCCCTTCCTCTCAATTCCTAATGTAGCCACACCAATTAATTTAAAAATGGTGACAAGCTGGGTGTGGTGGCACATGCCTGTAATCCCAGTACTTGGGAGGCTGAGACAGGAGAATCACAAGTTTGAGGCCAACCTCAGCAATTTAGCGCAGCCCTCAGCAACTTAGTGAGATCTTGTTTGAAAAATAAAATAGGGCTGGGGGTATAGTTCAGAGGTAGAATGTCCCTGGATTCAGTCCCTAGTACCAAAAAAAAAAAAAGAAAAGAAAAATGTGACAAACACTTGAGGGCCTATTGTATATCAGGGAGTATGCTTAGGGATTTGGCTGAGAAACACAATTTCTTTGTCCTTAGGTGTTCACATTTTAATGAGGAAAATACGTTCATCACCAGCGGAGGGAGGCAGAATAGAATTCAGAAGAGACAAGTAGACCAATGTGGGATAGACAGAGGGAATCAGATTGCTTTTCAGTCGGGAAGCAGTTTTTGGAACTAAAAAGTCACTGTTTCATGACATTACATTTTGATCCATGCAGTTTGTTTGTTTATTTATTTATTTTACTTTTACGGTACTGAGGATTGAGCCCAGGGGCATTCTACCTCCAAGGTATACCCCCAGTCCTATTTTTTATTCTTTATTTTGAAACAGGGTCTCACTAAGTTGCAGAGGACCTCACTAAGTTGCTGAGGCTGGCTGCAAACCCTGATCCTCCCGTCTCAGCCTCCCAAATACTGGGATTACAAGCGTGTACCACCATGCCCGGCTCCATGCAATTTTATTTTTATTTTTATTTTTGCAGTGCTGAGAATTGAACTCAGGGCATCCTGCACATCAGGCAAGCAACCACGGAGCTACATCTCCAACCCTATCATGGAGTTTTTATATTTAAAACTTTTTTTTTTTTTTTTTTCAGTACTGGGGATTGAACCCAGGGGCATTCTGTCTCCAAGCTACACCCTAGTCCTATTTTTTAATTCTTTATTTTGAAACAGGGTCTCACTAAGTTGCAAAGGGCCTCACTAAATAGCTGAGGCTGGCCATGAACCCGGATCCTCTGGTCTCAGCCTCCCAAGAACTGAGATTACAAGCATGCACCACTACACCTGGCTTATGTCATTCTTAAATATTAACTTTTGTACTTTAATTCCTCTGTTATCCCTTGTGACAATAATTGGTTACTTTCTTAGCAATAGCCTTCCAAGATCAAGAAATACCTTTTAGGCTGGGTGTGGTGGTACACACCTGTAATCCCAGTACTTGGGATGCTGAGACTGGAGCGTCACAGGTTCGAGGCCAGTCTCAGCAACTTTGAGACACCTTCTTATCCAGTCTTTATAAAAAGTATAGGTAGGTCCCGATTCAATTCCCAGTACCAAAAAAAAAAAAAAAAGGAAAGAAAAAAGAAACACCTTTTAGCCTTCTAAACTAAATAAACCTAATTTCTTCACAGCGTCATACTTCTATTACTAATTTCCTGAAATTTTGAAGTCCAAAACAGAAAACACAGACAGATTGATTGGAAAAGTCTCTTGGTTCAGAACTTCTTGCAGGTCATCAGGATTTTGTTACACTCAGATTCTAATTCAGTAGGTTGGGGAAGGGACTGAGAGTTTTGCATTTCTAAGAAATTTCCAGGTGATACGGATGCTGCTTTTTAGAGGATGTAGAGAGATGAGGAAGTAAGATTGAAACAGCAGGGCTCAGTGGTATAGGCCTGTAATCCCAGTACTTGGGAGGCTGAGACAGGAGGATCACAGATTCAAGGCCAGCTGCAGCAATTTAGCGAGGCTTTCAGCAACTTACAAGATCCTGTTTCTAAATAAAAAATAAAATTGGAGTGGATGTGGAGCTTGGAGGTAGAATGCCCTTGGATTCAATGCCCAGCACCACATATATACACAAAGTTTAACAGAGGGACTGGGAGTGTAGTTCAGTAGGAGAGCACTTGCCTAATATATATAAGGCCCTGAGTTCAATCCCTAGCACTGAAAATAAAAAACAAGTCAAGCTATGTTTTCTTCTGCCCATACGATGACTCTACAGTCTACATCTTATTAACTCTCACTTATTCTCGCCAATCTAAAGCAACAGCTAATAACCCCGCTGGGCTGGCTGTATCCCTGCACCCAGAGACAGCTAATCTTGCCACCTATCTGATGAGAAAGCTTCTGCCTTCCTCCCCACCCCAGGATGTGAGTCTTCTCCCATCAGGAGAAGCTCTGATAAGGTGTGCACCCACTTAATTGACAGAAAATCCCCGTCTCTGGTAGTGGGAGGTGTTCCTTTTGGCATCCTGCCTCCTTCCAACTGGTCTGTGTAACAGTTGAGTAGCAGGAATGATTTCTGAAGCAAGTCCGCGTCCTGCACTGTGCAATCAGGAACTGCTGGAATATTTATCTTTAGCTTTTAAGATTCCCATTAGAGCTGGGCGTGGTGGCGCATGCTTGTAATCCCAGCATTTGGGAGGCTGAGACCGGAGGATCCAGGTTCTCAGCCAGCCTCAGCTACCTAGTGAGGCACTTAGTGAGACCCTGTTTCAAAATAAAGAATAAAAAATACGGCTGGGGGTATAGCTCGGAGGTAGAATGCCCCTGAGTTCAATCCCCAGTACCACACACACACACACACACACACACACACACACACACACACACACACAAGATTCCCATTAGAAATCCTCATAAATTGAAGCCTTGGCAGGTGAGTGACCTGCCCTTGAGCTGCTCAAGAGTGCTCCAGAGTGGAGTGCAAGTGTCTTTGCTTCTTGTAATGGCCCCACATACATTCTCTATTCTGTAGATATTCTTGTAGACCGGCAGTAGAAAAGCAGTTTCTAAAGACAATCTGTTCCTGAGTCTTTACAACTAACGCTAGAAAGAATTATTTCCACCTTCTTCCTGGGGAACTTTCCTGTGGAATTCCCCCTCCGGTCTGGGTTGTAACAATGGCTGTTAGATTCTTGAGGTCTGTCTCAGTCCAGACTAGGAAACCTTAATGTTCGGGTAAGAGGGGCGGCTGGCTAAATGGCTCGCTACAGTGATTTTCAGAGGTCAGCGTGAATCAGAAACGCTTGTTAAAATGTAGACTGCTGGGCTCTGTACCCCTAGAGTTTCTCATTTAGTAGGTCTAGAGTGAAGCTGAGAATTTGCAACCATCTTCTGTTCCTTGTCTTTCTTTTTTTTTTTGCTACTAGGGGAGATTAAACCTAGTATCATTCTACCTCTGAACTTTTCTTTTGTAATTTCAAAACAGGGTCTTGCTAAATTGCTAAGGTTCTCACTAAGTTTTTGAGGCTGGCTTCAAGCCTGCAATCCTCCTGTCTTAGCCTCCCTCCTTTCCAAGTCTTGTGATGGGAATACATTCCAGAGGTATCCAGGAAGGTGTTCATGATAGCACATGAATTGTTGGTTATGATCTCCCAATCCTCATAGATTTGGTACTTGATTTTGTGTTGTTATTAAACACTGAGGCCCCAGGTACCTCTTCTGGTGTATCTGTGCAGCCAGCGCCCTTCATGGTAAGTCTGCCCACTGCCTCTAAGGCTTTTGTTGGTTTATACTAGGCATAGATAGCTGATTTTCTTTTCCTTTTATTTTATTTTTTATGGTAATGAGGATTGAACCCAGGAGCATTGTACCCTTGAGCTACACTTCCAGTCTTATTTTTTGTTCTTTATTTTAAAACAGGGTCTCACTAAGTTGCAGAGAGCCTCACTAAGTAGCTGAGGCTGGATGCGAACCCGGATCCTCCAGTCTCAGCCTCCCAAGTACTGGGATTACAAGTGTGCACCATCATACCCAGCTGTTGTTGTTGTTGTTGTTATTGTTGTTGTTATTTGCAGTACTAGGGATTAAATCCAGGGGGTAATCTACCTCCAAACTACACCCTCAGCCCCAATTTTTTTTTTTTTTTTTTTTTTTTTGCGGTACTGAGGATGGAGCCCAAGGGCATTCTACCTCCAAGCTATATCCCCAGCCCTATTTTTTTATTCTTGATTTGAAACAGGGTCTCACTAAGTTGTAGAGAGCCTCACTAAGTAGCTGAGGATTTTTTATTTTGCAACAGGACCTTGCTAAGTTGCTGAGGCTGGCCTCCATCCTCTTGTCTTAGTACTGGGATTGCCATCATGTGCCACCATACCCAGCTAAGAGCTGATTTTCTACAGGAAGGATGGGATGGGGGTGCTGGGAAGCTTGCTTCCCACCCACCTTCCTGTCATCAAAATATTAAATTGGTATTAAAGTTAAACTTCCAACCTAAAATAAATTTGGGTGCTTGACAGCTAAATCAGAGAAAGGGACAGGAATGTTTGGCTAATCTGGCTATTTCCACGCCTTGGAATCCCTTAGATGTGTTTTGCTCACATCACAAGAATAAAGTGGCTGATTTGCGTTCTGTTTTGCCAGTACGTCTTGTTATGAAAGATGACTAACACATACTTCCTATTGAAGCAGCTCTGGAGCGCCCCAGGAGGGCCATGATGATCTGACCCTTGGCCTGGGTGACCTGCCGTCGGATGAGGAGGAGATCATTGATAGCTCTGATGAAGATGATATCAGCTCTGAGTCGAGTAAAGGAGAGCCCGACCCACTGGGGGATAAGCAGGTATATTTTGATAACTAATTGCTTCTACTTTTGTGCTTGTTGGTCTGTCACCAGGCTTGGAATACTGTTTATCAGCATGTTCATTTATTTTGTGTGGAGGAGGGGGTACTAGGAATTTAACTCAGAGGCATTCTACCTCTGAGCTATACTCCCAGCCCTATTTTTATTTTTTGTGTTGAAACAAAGTCTCTCTAAGTTGCTGAGGCCAGCCTTGAACCTGTGATCCTCCTGTTTCAGCCTCCCAAGTACTGGGATTACGGGTGTGTGCCACTACACCCAGCTTATATAGTGATTTTTCAGAAATAATTCTTACTAATGTCCATTGGCTTTCTTTCTTTCTTTCTTTTTTGCAGTACTGGGGATTGACCTCAGGGGCATTCTACATCTGAACTATACCCCCAGCCCTATTTTTTATTCTTTATTTTGAAACCGAGTCTCACTAAGTTGCAGAGTGCCTCACTAGGTAGCTGAGGCTGACCTCGAACCCAGATCCTCCAGTCTCAACCTCCCAAATGCTGGGATTACTAGCGTGCGCCACCACGCCTGGCATTGGCTTTCTTTTTGATAATGAAAATCTCTCGTAGGATTGTTCCTAGTAGCACAACAGTTCTTAGACTTTTTTTTTTCTTGAAAGAAGTGAAATATATGTATTTCAGA
The DNA here is from genome assembly GCA_004027655.1 of Graphiurus murinus. Taxonomy (NCBI): domain Eukaryota; kingdom Metazoa; phylum Chordata; class Mammalia; order Rodentia; family Gliridae; genus Graphiurus; species Graphiurus murinus. The sequence continues at coordinate 23,398 of PVLC010008465.1, read as the reverse complement.
CATATCTTTTTAGGGATAAAGATTGCTGTGATCATCATTTGCTTTGAAATAATTCAGTATATGTGTATGTTTGGAGGACACAACATACATGAAGATTCTCCATGGGCTAGTAATTGTTTGAGATGTGAGCTGGAGCGGGGCATGGTGGCACAGGCCTGCAATCCCAGTCCGTGTTCTACTGGGGATGGCATATACGGTGTAAAGAAATGATTTGTCTCTGACTTTGTGGTATTTTGCTTCTTCCTAACACAACCAGTCCTCACACTGCCTAGTGGACTTGCTCCCAGTATTCTTTCCTTTGTATTTGCTCCTGCCTTTCCTTTCCTGTATTTATCTTATTGTTTCATGTCCTTAGTTGTATGACATTGCAATACCCCTGTTAAATCTTTATCTTTTTTGCTGGGTGCAGTTGGTGCACTCCTGTAATCCCAGTACTTGGGTGACTAAGACAGGAGGATCACAGGTTTGAAGATAGCCTTAGCAACTTAGCAAGACCCTGTTTCCAAGTGAAAAATAAAATAGGTCTGGGGATGTAGCCCAAGGTAGAAGGCCCCCAGCTGAGTTCCACCCTGGCAACACACACACACACACACACACACACACACACACACACACTTTATCTTTTTAAAAAATGAGACTGTTAAGTTAATCATGAACATGTAACATTTCTATCTAGTGTGTTTCAAAATAAAGAATCAAAAATAGGGCTGGGAGTATAGCTCGGAGGTGGAATGCCCCTGGGTTAAATCCCTACCACCATGCAAAATGATGATGATGATGATGTTGTTGTTGTTCATGCCAGCCTCAGCAACTTAGTGAGGCCTTCCTCAATTTAGTGAGACCCTGTTTCAAAATTTAAAAAAATAAGATAGGGCTGGGGGTGTAGCTTAGTGGTGGTAGATGTAGAACCACTGGGTTCAATGTAGAACACCCTGGGGTTCAACCCCCAGTACCCCCCCCCCACACACAGAATGAATAAAAAAATAAAATAGAGCTGGGAATGTAGCTCAGAGATAGAATGCTCGAGTTCTATCCCCAATTAAAAAAAAAAAAAAAAAATAGCCGGGCGTGGTGGTGCACGCTTGTAATCCCAGCATTCGGGAGGCTGAGACCAGAGGATCCGGGTTCGCAGCCAGCCTCAGCTACCTAGTGAAGCACTCCAAAATTTAGTGAGACTCGGTTTCAAAATAAAAAATAAAAAAATAGGGCTGGGGGTATAGCTCGGAGGTAGAATGCCCCCGAGTTTAATCCCCAATACCACACACACACAAAAAAATTAAAAAAATAAATAAATAAAAAATTGAGGTAGCAACTGGGTGTGGTGGCACATGTTTGTAATCCCAGTACTTGGGAGGCTGACAGGAGGATCTCAGGTTAGTCCTCAGCAACTTAGCAAGGCCCTCTGCAACTAGTGAGTCCCTGTTTCTAAATAAAAAGTAAAATATCGCTGGGAGTATAGCTCAGAGGTAAAATGACCCTGGATGCAATCCCCAGGACTACACCTCCCGAAAAAAATTATGGATGAATAATTCACTGGACGTTACTTATAGTGAACAAATAAGAGGAGAGTACGGATCCAAATTTTGAAAGCTGGGTATTATTAAGAGATGAGAGCATAAACTGGATTTCAGATCAAAAGTTCTAGTTTGGAATTTGACTTACTTTACAACTTTGGCAAAATAATTTCATTTGTTTATGGCTCCTGTTTCAACTTCCATAGAAGTGTATTTTGGGGAGATGCTGTTATTTAATAGGCAATCGGCTTTTAAGTGTGATATAATTTAAGTGAGGATTTTCATTAACTGAAAAGTTGAGATGCCAAATATGACCTTTTGAGGTTTTACAGTGTGGTATGTTTTTCATCATCATTTGCCTTGGTTAGAATCAGTCATTCTTACAAGTTGGAGGTACTACAGAGCTAGTGTGATTGAACTCAGGGGCATTCTATCACAGACTTACCCCCCTATATAATCATCATCATCATCATAATCATCATCATCATCATCATCATAATCCCCAGGTACTGAGGATTGAACCCAGGGGCATTCTACCTCTGAGCTACACTCCCAGTCCTATTTTTCATTCTTTATTTTGAAAGAGGGTCTCACTAAGTTGTAGAAGGCCTCACTAAGTAGCTGAGGCTGGCTGCAAATCTGCAATCCTCCTATTTCAGCCTCCCAAGTACTGGGATTGCAAGCATGCGCCACCACACCTGGATGCTGCTATTATCGTCATCATTATCATCATCATCATCATCAAAATAGGGTCTAAGTTGCTGAGGCTGGCCTTAAACCTGCCATTCTACTGTCTCAGCCTTCCAAGTACTAAGATTATAGGTATGTACCACCATACCCAACTGAGTTATAACCTGTTTTTTTGTTTTGTTTTTGTTTTTTTACATGGATGGGGATTGAATCCAGCCTCCTGAATGCTGGGATTACAAGCGTGCGCCACCACGCCCGGCTTTCCACTTATTTTTTGTATGTCTTTTCCCCATGGTAATTTAGAGACCATCTTCCAAGCAGTATACATATTTCATAAATGATATCTGGCCATTTTCTATCCACTGGAGTACACTTGATGCACAGTGAGCCAATTCAACAAGGAAAATCCTGAATTTGAATAGTGAAGACATGGCATGATCAGCTGGGACACACTTAAATTTTACTCTAAACATTTCTTTGCAGGAGAGGACATCACACCTCTACACTTCTACTCAATTAACACCATGTTTACAGCCAGGGTACTTTTTTTTGTTGTTTGGTTTTAACATTTATTATGCTATGAATTCACTGGGAATAAGTTCCAGCAGTTTGGGCTCCTTTCTTTTTTTTTTTTTTTTTTTTTTTTTTTTTTTTTTTTTTTTTTTTTTTTTTTTTTTTTTTTTTTTTTTTTTTTTTTTTTTTTTTT
>PVLC010008465.1:0-10872 GCA_004027655.1 Graphiurus murinus | reverse complement strand
GAACCCAGGGACATTCTGCCTCTGAACTATACCCCTAGACCTATTTTATTTATTTATTTAGTTAGTTAGTGATACTGGGAGATGGAACTCAGGGGCTCTCTACCTCTGAACTATACTCCCAGCCTTTTGTTTGTTTGTTTGTTTGTTTGTTTATTTATTTTTGCAGTACTGGGGATTGAACCCAGGGGCATTCTACCTCTGAGCTACATGCCCAGTCCTATTTTTTATTCTTTTTTTTTTTTTTTTGCGGTACTGGGGATTGAACTCAGGGCCGTTCTACCTCCGAGCTATACCCTCAGCCCTATTTTTTATTCTTTATTTTGAAACCGGATCTCACTAAGTTGCAGAGTGCCTCACTAGGTAGCTGAGGCTGGCCGCGAACCTGGATCCCCTGGTCTCAGCCTCCCGAATGCTGGGATTACAAGCGTGCGCCACCACGCCCGGCTCTATTTTTTATTCTTTATTTTGAAACAAGGTCTCACTAAGTTGTGGAGGACCTCACTAAACAGCTGAGGCTGGTCACAAACCCCAATCCTCTGGTCTCAGCCTCTCAAGTACTGGAATTACAAGCAAGTGCTACCATGCCCAGCATTTATTTTTAATTTAATTTAACCTTACTTAATTTTTTTATGGTACTGGGGATTGAATCCAGAGGCATTCTACCTTCGAGTTACATCCTCAGCCCAATTTTATTTTTATTTGAAAACAGGGTCTCGACAGATTGATGAGAGTCTCACTGCTTGCTGAGGCTGTCCTCGAACCTGCAATCCTCCTGTCTCAGCCTCCCAAGTACTGGGATTACAGGCATATACCACCACACCCGGCTTATTCTTTTTATTTTGAAACAGAGTCTCACTAAGTTGCAGGGGCATCTCTAAGTTACTGAGGCTGGCTGTGAACCTGCGATCCTCTTGTCTCAGTCTCCCAAGTACTGGGATTACAAGCATGTGCCACCACACCCAGCCATTTGTCAAAAAGGCACCCCCCCAGAAAAACTCAGTGATAACCCTAGAAGAAAAAAAAGTATTCAGCGACACATGGTAAAAGCTGGGCATGGTGGCGCATGTTTGTAATCCCAGTACTTGAGAGGCTGAGACAGGAGGTTCAAGGACAGCTTCAGCAAGTTAAGACTCTCATCAACCTAATGAGACCCTGTTTCAAAATAAAAATAAAATTGAGCTGGGGATTGTAGCTTGGAGGTAAAATGCTCTTGGGTTCAATCTCCAGTATTAAAACAACAACAACAACAAAAAAAACATTGGGTTCAACCCCTAATACAGCTTGGGCAAGTGGGAATTCATAGCCAAGCAGCAAAGTGGAAGTCAGTGGATGGAAAATTACCAACAGGAAACCTCAGCAGTAAGGGGGACTCTAGCTAAGCATTCTTGCTGAAGATAGGCCAAGCTGATTAGAGATCACCTGGGGGATGGTGGAGGATGAGGAGCAGGGTCAGATACCAAGGGTGGAAGCTTTTACTCCAAAGTGCACAAATGGACCCAAGAAAAGGCCCAGAAACCTGACTAGTTTAGTCCAGAATAGCCCCTTTGCTTAGAATACATAACTTTGTGGTGGGGCATGGTGGCACTCACCTATAATCCCAGTATTTGGAAGGCTGAGGCAGGAGGATCATAGGTTTGAGGCCAGCCTGGGCAATTTTTTGAACCCTGTTTGAAAATTTAAAAAAATAAAATAGGGCTGGGAATGTAGCTCAGTGATAAAACTCCCTTCCCCCTGGGTTCAACCCCCAGTACCCCCCCCACACACACACGCAAAATAACCCAGAATATATAACTTTCTGATCTTAGAGATGTATACTCTCTAAACCCCTATAATCTTTATTAAATGGTGTTCTTTTGCTATTTTTGTAATGGTACTGGACATTGAATTTAGGAGTATTCTACTTCTCAACTACATCCCCAACTCTATATTATTTTTAATTTCAAAAGAGAGTCTCACAGCCAGGCTTGGAGGATCCGGGTTCTCAGCCAGCCTCAGCTACTTAGTGAGGCACTCTGCAACTTAGTGAGACCCTGTTTCAAAATAAAGAGTAAAAAATAGGACTGGGGGTGTAGCTCAGAGATAGAATGTCCCTGGTTTCAATCCTTAGTACCACACACAAAAAGAGAATCTTACTAAGTTGCTAAGGCTGATGTTGAACCTCTGTTCCTCCTGTCTCAGCCTCCCAAGTACTTGGATTATAGGAGTGCACCACCACTCCCGGCTCTTTGTCTCTGTTAAATATTCAATATCTATCTTATCCTGACACACAACTTGTAATTTTGTAAACAATATCATGGGACATCAGTTCTTTCTGAGCTGTCTACAGACATCCAGTAGTACCGGAAAAAGCAAAGTTCCGTGACAAGGGCCTCCATTCAGAGGCGGCCATCTCGTTGGTCAGCCTACTTTGGATTTGGCTCGCCTCTGCTAAATGTGTCTTAAGTAAACAAGTTTCCTTTTTGGCAAAGGTGGCAGACATAAGGAATGCAGAGTCTGGCAGAAGCTGTGTCAAACTGGGTCCTTGAGTTACTTAGCAGCTCACATCTACTGTCACTGTCGGGGCTGAGGAAATGACTTCCAACTGGAAAACAAAAGTTACCCCGCAGCCAAGGGACAAATATAGTCATCACTTCTCCTACCAGAAGAAAGGGCAGTGCTTCTTGTTCTGCTGAGCAAGAAACTCTTGCACCTAAATTATATTAATCACTAAGCTGCTGAAAAAAAATTAAAAAATACTGGAGAAGATGCTTAGCTTATGCTTTGCATATAGGCACAGTTTGGGAAGTTGTTTGTAATTGTATTCTACAGTTCTGCCTCAGAGCAGACACTCTTACTGACTTTCAGAAGTGTTAAGTAGCTGCTCTGTTTTCTCTTAGTAAATGTGAGTGGTGATTGGAGCAAGCTGTCGGGAGGTGGAATTTGGCCAATATCCATTTGGTTTCTGGAAATGCTTTTTGTGGTTTTCTGGATTGGAGCTGATGCAAATTATAAATTCTTGTTTTCTATTATACCAATTAGTTATACAAGTTAATTCTTTAGTTATTGGTGTATTTGGTTTCTTTGAACAAATATGACTATTAGGCCAATAAAGGTGATTCCAGGTACTGAGTCCCAAGTGAAGGGTTGTTAGCATTTGTTGAACAGAAGAAGATATGGGTTGCCTAAAATAGCCACACTTTGGAGGGCAGGGGGTGTAGCTCAGTGGTAGAGTCCTTGCCTACCATGTATATAGATCCTGGGTTCAATCTCAGCACCACCAAAAAGAAAAGAAAAACCACCATATTTTAGATAAGGAATCTTTTCTTGTACTTTTTTTTTGTGTGTGATACTGGGGGATTGGACCCAGGGGCAGTCTACCTCTGAGCTAAACCCCCAGCCCTTTTATTTTTACTTTTATTTCTTATTTTTATTTTTTAAAGAATGGTCTCACTAGGTTGCTGACAATCTCCCTATTGCTGAGGCTGTCCTCCAACCTATGATCTTCCTGTCTCAGCCTCCTAAGTACTGGAATTACAAGGCCTGTGTGTGCTACCACGCCTGGCATTGTACTTTTAGACTATGCAATTTTTGTTTTGTTCTTTGCTTTTGTTTTGTCCAGAAGGAGTTAGAAATGTTAGGGTCATGTGTTGAAGAGATTAGGAAGCTTATCTTGTTGTTGTTTATTTGATTTGCCTAGTGAATCCCTCAAGGGAAAGCATTTGGAAATAAAGGTAAAGGAAGATAAAGTCTAGTGGGAGTCTTTTTGGTCTAACTTTTGCTTTAGTATTCTGATTAAAACTACTCTTTCTTAGGACAAATATTTGTTTACGAATCCTCTGGACTGCAGTACAGATTCCACTCTTGTTTTACTTACATCTAGGGCCCACCCTCCAGAGACAAAGAAATCTAGGCAAATACTTATCGACTACCCCACCCTTTCCAAGTCCTGTGGAGCATTAGGGTGTGGTGGTGACTTATATTAAAACATGTATAAATAGTCCTTATAGGGAGCAGAAGATGAAAAATAATCTATGAAGGGAATTTTTTTTTTTTTTTTTTAGTTGTGAAAAGTATAAATCCTAGTGAATTTATTGAGAGGTTGGCTAGAGGGAGGGAAGAAATTAAGGTCCAGAGCTAAAATGTTTTGTGACGTTGTGTACCATATGCAATGCAGAAAGCTTTATGGGCAATATATAATTAAAGTCTCAAAACTGTTACACCTATTTAACAAATGAGGTTGGCCTAGAGCCAAGAGACATCAGGAGCAAGAGCTTCCAGGATTCAGATTATCAAGCAGGCATCTCCCTCCCCATGCCCCACCTACAATGCTCCAGTTGTGGGGAAGTTTCTAAAAATGGAAAGAGGGACTCCTAAATCCAGAGTGAAATTAGAATCTCCTGGGGACTTTGAAAAACAAATGGACTGTGTTTATAGGATAGTATTAGGTTACCTTTAAAGTCTAGACCTGCAATACAGTTTCCAAACATCTTTGTGTAATTGCTAAGTTTGGAAACCAAATTAAAAGGTTTATGATAGATACTGTGGTCTTTTTAAAAATCAATTATTTAAGCCAGGTGTGGTGGCACACGCTTGTAATCCCAGTACTTGGGAGGCTGAGACAGGAGGATCGTAGTTTCGAAGCCAGCCTCAGCAACTTAGTGAGACCCTGTTTCCAAATACAAAAATAAAATAGATCTGGAGATGTAGTTTGAAGGTAGAAGGTCCCAGGGTTCCATCCCTGGTACAAAAAAAAAAAAATCAAATATCTACCCTAGCCCCTCTGTAAGCTTTTTAAAAATCTCCTGTCAGGTGAGTGGCATAGAAGGAAATAGGTACTTTCAGTTTGTAATTCTACATGGGAAACAGAGCTTTGCAGTTTATATCATTTAAGGGAAAAGGGCGATTTGGGACCAAAGTTTTTTTTATCAAATTTTATGTTTGTGTATCTTGTTTTTCCTCCTCTGGACTGTTATTAGGATTTCCGGGATGCAGTAGCCCATGCTTCCAGACAACTGGGGAAGCCAGTGATTGAAGACCGGATCCTAAATCAGATCTTATACTACCTGCCTCAGCTGTATGAACTTAATCGGGATCTCCTGAAGGAACTGGAGGAAAGAATGGTGAACTGGTAAAAAAAAAAAAAAAATAGACTGAGTTTCAGGCTTTCTGAAAGTTTTAAATTTTAAATACAACCATAGGGGCCCCAACTGTTTATTGTTCCGTACAGCGAATTGTCTTAATATATTGAATTTCTTTGGCAGTTACTGTAAATCAGATTATTTGGGATAGCCAAAATTGATAGCCTTCACACACTGAGCTAAATACATATCATCTAAGAAATTCTTTAGCAGTGCTTGCTCAGTAGCAAGAAGGCCCCATATTCAGCCAAATTAACTTTCTTCAGATGACCTTTGCTAATCAAGATTAGTGTGTGTACGTGTGCGTGCATGTTAGGGATTGAACCCAGGGCCTCACACATTTCAAACAGCATACTCTCCCACTGAGCTACACTCCCAGCCTACCCCCATCTATCTATATATATATATATTTTTCCCCCCCTGTGGCACTGGGAATGAAACCCAGGGGCATTCTACCTCTGAGCTATACCCTCAGTCCTATTTTATTTCTTATTTGGAAACAGGGTCTTGTTGATGAGAGTCTCGCTAATTGCTGAGACTGTTCTCCTACATGTGATCCTCCTGTCTCAGCCTCCCAAATACTGGGATTATAAGCGTGCACCACCAAGCCCACCCATCAAGATTTTCTAGATCAAGAAGAATTGTTTATTTCACAGTTTTAAAATGTTTTATTTATCTTTTAGGGCTGCAAGTTATGACAGTCTTTGCAGTGTGTGTGTGTGTGTGTGTGTGTGTGTGTGTGTGTGTGTGTGTGTGTGTATGGTACTGGGGATTTAACTCAGAGGCATTATTCTACCTCCAAGCTACACCCCCAGCCCTATTTTTTATTCTTTCTTTTGAAACAGGGCCTCACTAAGTTTTGGAGGACCTCACTAAGTAGTTGAAGCTGGCTGCAAACCTTTGATTCTCCTGTCTCAGCCTCCCAAATACTGGGATTACAAGCATGCACCACCATGCCCACTCTACAGCCCTATTTTTTATTTGGGAACATGTTCATGCTAAGTTGCTAAGAGCCTCACTAAATTTCTGAGGCTGGCTTTGGACCTGTGATCCTCTAGTCTGAGCCTCATAAGTACTAGGATTGTGGGTGTGTGCCACCCCATCTGGTTTATTATTTGCATTTTGGAAAGAGGACATTCACTGTTTGCTTGCTTGCTTGTTTGTAAAGGCAAATATATATTTATGTCATTCTAGAAACTATAGATTTCAGAATGGGAAAACAATACCAAAAGGTTAGTGTTGGAGGCTACTAACCTTCTTCTTAAGTAAGCTTCTGCTAACTTAAGAAAATAAGCAAAAGCTTTAGTGACATTGTGGGAAAATGTAGAAAGATTGGTCTAGAAGGGTAGAGCTTATTAGCCAGGTGTGGTGGCACACGCTTGTAATCCCAGCATTCTAGAGGCTGAGACTGGAGTATCCGGGTTTTCGGCCAGCCTCAGCTACCTAGTGAGGCCCTCCACAATTTAGTGAGACCCTGTTTCAAAATAAAGAATAAAAAATATGGCTGGGGGTATAACTCGGAGGTAGAATGCCCCTGAGTTCAATCCCTAGTACTACAAAAAAAAAAAAAAAAAAAAAGAAGAAGAAGAAGGATAGAGCTTATTGTTAAAGTCCATGGAGAACACAAAATGATTACAGTAAAAGAATAGTGGACTTGGATGTAGTTCATCAGTAGAGCATTTTCCTAGCAAGTGTAAGGCCCTAGGTTTGATCCCCATCACTGGGGTGTGTGTGTGTGTGTGTGTGTGTGTGTGTGTGTGTGTGTGTGTGTGGTTAGTGTCATACTATTTTTTCTTTTTGGTACTGGTAATTGAACTCAAGGGCACTTTACCTCCAAGCTACATCTTCAGCCCTTTTTATTTTTTATTTTAAAACAGGGTTTCACAGATGCTGCAGTTGGCCTCAAACCTTCAATCCACCTGTCTCAGCCTCTCAAGTACTAGGACTACAGGCATGTACCACCAGGCCTGGCTCACTCTGCCTGCCTGCCTGCCTGCCTCCTCCTCCTCCTCCTTCTTTTTCTCTCTCTGTCTTTTTCCTTTTGAGCCCAGAGGCATTCTACCTCTAAGCTACACCCCCAGCCCAATTTATTTTGTTTTGAAATGGTCTCAGTAGGTTGCTGAGACTCCATGTTGCTGAGGCTGTCCTTAAACATACAATCCTCTTGTGTCAGCCTTCCAAGTACTGGGATTACAGGCATGTGCCACCATGCCTGGCTCTCCTATTTTATTTTTAGTTGTTTTAAATAGGGTCTCACCAAGTTGCAGAAGATCTCGATAAGTTGCTGAGTCTGGACTCAAACCTGCGATCCTCCTGTCACAGCCTGCCAAGTACTGGGATTACAGGGATGGGTACTCCTATTTTCCCTCTAAGTTTTCTTTATATATAATGCAGGAAAATACCTCTGCCTTTTTTTGAAATATATTGCCTCTGCATATTGGTACAATATGCTATGCTAGATAAGCAGTTAATATTTAGCTATAGACTAATTGCAAAATTAACACATTTAAGGACTGAAGAATATCTAAAAATAGCTTTTAAAGGTCATAATAGAAACAAAGTATAATTATAAAAAACATTTCCATATACTTTGTCATGTTTCTCTTTATAAAAATGTACCTTAGGGCTGGGTGTGGTGGTACATGCTTGTAAACCCAGTACTTGGAAGGCTGAGACAGGAGGATTGGGGTTCATGGCCAGTGTCAGCTACTTAGTGAGGCCCTCTGCAACTTAGTGAGACCTTGTTTCAAAATAAAGAATAAAAAATATGGCTGGGGGTGTAGCTTGGAGGTAGAATGCCCCTGGGTTCAATCCCCAGTACTGAAAAAAAAAAAAAAAAAAAAAAAAATGTACTTCTGCATTCGCTTTAAAGGATATGCATATTTATACAAGCTTTTTCAGGTTTTAGTTCATTTTTTATATCTTTTACTGTATTTTTTGCTTGTACTAAAAGTTTTCTCAAGTTTACATCTTGAGATGTTCTGTGTTGAAATACTAAGCATTCCTAAGAACCAGACTAAATTGATGAAAGGAATGACTACAGTTACAATTAGGAAAAAACTCCATTTATTACTGACATAAAATTCTTAAAATCCTTGGATTTTTTTATTAAAATATTTTTCCTCTCAGGGGTCTTTGAATCAAAACATATTCTTAGGGTATAACTTAGTGGTGTAGAGTACTTGCCTAGCATGTACAAGTCCCTGGGTTCTATCCCCATCACCACAAAAACAAAAACAAAGACTTATTCTTAGCCGGGCGTGGTGGCACACACTTATAATCCCAGCATTTGGGAGGCTGAGACCGGAGGATCTGAGTTCGCGGCCAGCCTCAATTACCTAGTGAGGCACTCCACAACTTAGTGAGACCCTTTTTCCAAATAAAGAATAAAAAATAGGGCTGAGGGTATAGCTTGGAGGTAGAATGCCCCTGAGTTCAATCCCCAGTACCACACACACACACAAAAAGACTTATTCTTTAATTTTCTGAATTTTAAAATAACATTTTCCCTTTTGCTTTTAATAAGAATTGCTAAAGTATTTTGCTTTTATATTCAACAAGGTTTTGTGTGTCTACTGTGTGCTAGTCAGTGCTTTAAGCATGCACAGCACATCACAGTTCACAAAATAGACAAGGTGAGGCTGGGGATGCAGTTCAGTGGTCAAGTGCTTGTCCATCATGCTCAAGGCCCCGGGTTCCGTCCCCTGCACCCCAACCAAAAAAAGACAAGGCATTTGCGTTCATTGTTGGAAATCTTAGTGGGGGAAGGACCACATAAATAGACAAGAAAAATATCACAAGCAATTTCTGATCTGTACCCCAAGGTAAGGAGTTTCTGTTTGGGGTTTTGCATAGTGGTAGAGCACTTGCCCAGCATGTACAGTCATGGGTTCAATCCTCAGCACTGCAAGCATAAAAAGAAAAGAAAAGTTTGTTATCCTAAGAGCAATAAAAGGCTACTGGAAGTCACAATATACAGTGCACATATTTTAGCCTCTGGTTTCACTGAAGAAGGGGATAAAGAAGACAAGAAGAAAAGCACGGAGACCATTTAGAGAGCTGGCAAAGCTCAAGCCAGATTGGTGGTGGCTGGGGGAATGGGGAAGAAGTAGGTATTTGGTGATATGATAAGAAGAGGGGAAAAAATACGCTGATGGCTTAGATCTAGGATTCGGCTCATCATTGGATGTATTTTGGACATATTAATAATGCTCCTCTTGTGTTTTTGTGTGTCTCTCCTCTATCCTTAGGACGGACCAACAAAGAATTGCTGATATCTTTGTAAAGAAGGGACCATATCTAAAAATGTATTCTACATATATCAAAGAATTTGATAAGAATATAGCTTTGCTGGATGAGCAATGCAAGAAAAACCCCGGTTTTGCTGCTGTTGTTAGAGAATTTGAGGTATTTGCTACCATCCAACATTGAACTTTTTTTCCCCATTTTTTAAAGCTTTGATAATAATTGGCATTCATTGAAAATAAAACTTACAAACAAAAATGTAGTGAAACATAATCCCTTCTCCATTAAAGAAAGAATTGATGAGGTCAAATAGTGAGCACTTGAACATCGTATAAATTTAGTTCTGAAAATCTATTATTACACGGTAGACTCTTTTGCCTGGGAAAAATAATAATAGCAGTAAAATAGAACACAAGTTTGCCATCTTTGCCATTTTTAAAGTGTACACAGTTCAGTAGTGTTAAGCACGTTGACATTATTGTCCAACTATTCCTCCAGAATGCTGTTTATCTTGCAACTCTGAGGGATGATTAAACATTGATGCTGCTCTCCCCCTCCCCCAGCCCCAGGCAACCCCCATTCTGCCTCCTGTCTCAATGAATTTGATTACTCTAGGGAAATTTTTTTGGTTCTGGGTTTTGTACCCAGGGGTGTTCTATCTCAGCACTAGACTCCCAGCTCTATTTTATTTTTTTACTTTGAAACAGGGTCTCACTAAGTTGCTGAGAGTCTTGCTAAATTCTTGAGGCTGGCCACAGACTTGCAATCCTCCCAAGTACTGAGATTACAGGCGTGTGCCACTGCGCCTGGCTGGGAGCATTTATTTTTAACTTAACCTTTCCTTCTATTCTTCTAACTAAACTACAATGATGGGAGAAAAATAGAATTTTTGTTTTTCTTTAGATAAAGAACATGGTTTTAGTCTCGAAGTGAAGAAGAATTAATCATCTGTTTATTGCTTGTATCAGCTACAGCTTTGTGTTTTGACTCAGCTCTGTGGGTGCAAGCTTGATTTGATTAGGGATAAACTGATATAGCACACTTTAAAAATTAAACTCCACTCCACTGATTTCAGTTACTACGTTTTACTATTTACTTTTCTGTTTTGAAACTAAAAATGTGAGTGAATTTCAGTCCCACAAAATTTAGAGATGAAAGATTTAAAAAATATAGTACTGGTGATTTCTAATTTGTACATCAGACAAATAATTGGACTTTATGTAGTCTTTTTTTCTTCTTTTCCTTTCCCCTGGTGTCTTTATACTATCAAAAAACAAAGAAGTATGGTATAGTTATGGCAACTGAGGATTGACTCAGGTTTTGGTTGATATCCAATGAGTTGCTGTTACCCTGACAACAAAAGAAGACAGAGGTAGAAGTGGTCCATGGTGCTTATATGAAGGATGCTTGCATATTCATTCATATTCTCTTTCTTTCCTTTTCTCTTCTCTTCTCTTCCCTTCCCTTCCCTTCCCTTCTCTTCTTTTTTTTTTTTTTTTTTTTTTTTTTT
>PVLC010008464.1:18085-58344 GCA_004027655.1 Graphiurus murinus | reverse complement strand
TTTTTTTTTTTTTTTTTTGCGGTACTGGGGATTGAACCCAGGGTCATTCTACCTCTGAGGTATACCCCCAGCCCTATTTTTTATTCTTTATTTTGAAACCGGGTCTCACTAAGTTGCGGAGTGCCTCACTAGGTAGCTGAGGCTGGCCGCGAACCCGGATCCTCCAGTCTCAGCCTCCGGAATGCTGGGATTACAAGCGTGCGCCACCACGCCCGGCTTTACCATCATTTTTGAAGTCTGTCCCCCCCCTCCCCCTCCCCCTTGAGTGTGTTCTACTTTATTCTGATTATATTCATCAGTGACCTGAAAGAATGAGCCCACATTCTAAAGGGAGAAACGTCTTCATAATGGAAAAGCAGGATTATTTTAGATCAAAATAAGATTGTCTGCAGGCCCCAGAGCCAAAGCTGAATATGCAGAGCGTTCCTTTCCCAGCCGTTTATTGAACATGCATATATGCAAGTCATTCAACAAGTAATTCTAACGTACTCGCCAAGTGCTGAACCCTAAAGTCAGAATCAGAAATGCACAGGTGCCCCGGACAGAGAATGTCTGGCCTCATAAAATCCAGGAGTCTGACTCACCTTCAGTTCAGTTAAAAAAAAAATAGCAGAACACAATTCCAGGGAAATCTTTTTCCATGGTATACTTCTACTGCACATTCTGTTCTGCGGACCCTCCGCCCTCCAATGCCACGCTGCTCCCCCGCATGACCTCACCCCTCGACACGTACCACATGCACCGCTGTGCCCCTTAGTCTGATTTCCTCTGCTGGAGAAAGAGCCCGTCGCTCTGGAGCCGGTCACCTTGCCACAAGAAGCCCACTCAGCTGGGCATGGTGGTGTATGCCTGCGATCCCAGGGCTCGTCAGGCTGAAACAAGAGCTTCACAGGTTTGAGGCCAGCCTCTGCAGCTTAGCAAGACTCTCAGCAACCTGGCAAAGCCCTGTTTCAGAATAAAAAATAAGGTAGGGCTGGGGGTGTAGCTCAGAGGCAGATGGCCCTGCGTTCAATCTCCAGTACCCAAACAAACAAACAAACAAACAACAAAACCCCCAGTGAACTCCACTTGTGCCCTCTCTTGTAGGGTGGTAACATTTTTTTTTTTTTTTTTTGTACTGTGGATTGAACTTGGGCATTCTACCTCCGAGCCATACCCCCAGCCCTATTTTGTATTCTTTATTTTGAAACAAGGTCTCACTAAGTTGTGGAGTGCCTCACTAGGTAGCTGAGGCTGGCTGAGAACCCGGATCCTCCGGTCTCAGCCTCCCAAATGCTAGGAACACCACACCCAGCTGGGTGGTAACATTTTAAAGTTGCAAAGATCAGATTTTTTCTCATGTTAAGTCTAAGCTGATGAAATCATATATTGATATGATTACTCGAGCTCCTTACAAAGCCTGGTTTTTCTTGAAGTTACTCATCCTTTGAATATCTGTATTGTTCTTTTATACATTTTTCTGACTATTCAGAAGGGAGAGAGATAAGAAGTTCAGAAAGTCTCATCTGTCGAACTGTTGTCGGCCACCCCTTCCCTGTTTGGTTAGAGTGATTTGAGAGACAGGCAGATAGAGACTGGACAAAATGAGGGTGGTAGATAATAATTATATGAAGAGCTAACCTTTATTCAGTACTTACTGTATATTAGAAAACAGTGTAAGAATTTTTACATAGCAAGAATGATGCAAAACAACACGTATTTCTTGAGTGCCACACTATGCCTGGCCCTGCTCTATCCTGTTATATTTACACCCTGAATCAGCACAACACTCTGAAAGGTGAAGTATTTACTCTTGTTCTTCAAATGAGGACACAAAGAGGTAAAATACTGTATTTCGAGGTCCAGCTTGAGAGCCATGGGGTCAGGATTCAAATCCACCTTTTCCCCTTCGGAAGCCAATAGAGTGAGCACTTGTAGCTCTTCGCTGGACAGTGCTTGCTTTCATTCTCTTACAAATTCAGGAACCAGTTTCAGTAGTCCTAAAAGTGGCTGGGGGGGGGCCTTGCTCACACGCCCCTCCCACCAAGTCCCTTTGAACTTTCCTTTGTGAACTGACTGCAGGTTAGTGGCCACGGCATGCCTTCCGTCTGACAAAAGAATCCATGGTGTGCTTCCCCAAATACTTACTAAACACCTGCTGTGTGTGAAACAGGTGTGTGCTCAGGTTTTTCAGGAAAGTCGGTCTGCAAGGAATGACAGAGAATGCAAAGACTGGCAAAGCCATCATAGCAGGGGTCAAACCCAGCACCCACACTTTCTGACACTTCCTAGTGAGAGGCGAGGATTGCGCGGGCAGTTTACAACTCCTGGGACCCATAGAACATGGAGATGTGGTGCTATGTTACTTCTAAGGTTTCCACGACTAAGACAGGAAGAGCCCCTTTTCTGTTCACCAAAAAGCATATTTTAAAAGATTCAGATTGACACTCACGTATTACCTGAGTGTATGTTTTAAATGTTTGAAAGCTTTCCAGGTGGGAAAAAAAAATTCAGCCTCGTGTTATATTTATTATCATGAATAGAATTAGCTGCCCGATCTTGGCAGCTGAAGGTGGTTTTTACCCAGCAGAGACAATACAGAAAACTCTGCTGTTTTAGGGACTTTATATTATCAATCACACCCCTCCTCACCCCCAGTTACTGTTATAGTCTGGGACGTTATAACTTAATAACATATAGACATTGTTAGCAAGGTGTGCTGTAAATGTCACCTGTGCTGTCTCCCCCTTGACTTGGCGGCTCTCCCCAGCACTTGTAGAATGTGTAGAATGTGTGTGTGACAGGTTTGCAAACTCTTGGTCTTTAAAAAAAATTTTGCATTGGTACTGGGGATTAAACCCAGGAGCATTCTACCTTCAAGCTACATCCCCAGACTTTAAATTTTTTTTTTTTTTTAATTTGAAACAGAGTCTTGCAAAGTTGCTGAGGCTGGGCCTGAACCTGCAATCCTTCTGTCTCATCTTCCCAAGTACTGAGATCACAGGTGTGTGTCACCACGCCCAGCACTGGTAATTCTGGCCATTTTGATAACCAGGTTCAAGTCACATCTCTGAGCTGTGTAAGAAATTAAACCCTTTCTAGTTGGGCATAGTGGCACACGCTTGTAATCCCAGTACTTGGGAGGCTGAGACTGGAGGATCCAGGTTCATGGCCAGCCTCAGCTGCTTAGTGAGGCCTTTTGCAACTTAGTGAGACCCTATTTCAAAATAAAGAATTAAAAATAGAGTTGGGTGTGTAGCTCAGAAGTAGAATGCCCCTGGGTTCAATCCTCAGTACAAAAAAAAGAAGAAGAAAAAAAGGAAATTAAACCCTTTCTGAGGGCCTTGGAGTTCTTTTTTTCTCTCTTCTCATCTTTCCTATTCTCTCTCTCTCTCTCTCTCTCTCTCTCTCTCTCTCTCTCTCTCTCACATACACACACACACAACACAACACACACCCTTAAAATCTTACCATGTATAACCCACCCATTTAACAATTACCTGATTACCATTCCAGTTCCCTCTCCTTTCCTCTAAATGAGTGAGAATCTTCCAGAAAGCCTGATACTGGAGCCGAAGCATGCCAGAATGCACCATCCAGAGCTTCTCGGGCGAACATTGTTGTTGAGGTTGTTCTAAGTGGTGCTGGCCTTAGCCCATTTACATAAGAGATAGGAAATCTTTGCAATTAAAAATAGCCAGTGTGCTATAAAGTCCCCTCCATTCTGAGTCAGGATAATTGGCACTAAAAGATTTGTGGCTCATCTCCGAACACTGATGTACAGATATTAGGTTCAAAGAGACACTCAACAGGGCCTTAATTGGATGGGCTCTCCCGGAGAGGAGGCAGCAGCTGGTGGGAGGGGCCGGCCGGCCTCGCTCTGCCTGCCAGGTGTTCGGCCATTAGACCAGGCCAGGCTGGAGCATCTGGAAGCATCTTCCCTGCCTCTGGTGTCCTTGGGGGAAGGAGACTTGTATTTAACTTACTGTTTATGATTGTTACAATGATTCCGCTCTGTTCTTCAGAACAGACATTTTCAGGGTTATGATTTTTTTTCCTGCTCCTATTTATTTATTTATTTTGGTGGTACAGGGAATGGAACCCAGGGACATTCTACCTCTGAGATATGCCCCCAGCCCTATTTTATTCTTTATTTTGAAACAGGGTCTCACTAAGTTGTGGAGGGCCTCACAAGTTGCTGAGAACCTGCAATCCTCCTGTCTCAGCTTCCCAAGTACTGGGATTACAAGCGAGTGCCACCACGCCCGGCACTCCTGCTTCTATTTTTGTGGAGAAATTAATATTTTGAACTGAGATGGAACTCCTTCCCCGCAGCTTCATTCCCAGGGAGCATCTTTCTAATATGCGCCGGAGCGAGTGAGCTGACCTGCGTGGTCTGAGAGTCAGAGCTGAGAGAGAACTCTGGGCTGGGAGGGTCCCAGGGTACATCCTAAACCTCTATGTCAGGAGCAAGCCCAGCAAGGGGAGTGTCAGGGGAACCACTGCACATGTGAGGAGCTAGCCTTTAGTCCATTTCTCTTCCTTCTCCTTCTCCTCCTCCTCCTCTTCCTCCTTGGTAGTGGGGATTGAACCCAAGGGCACTCTACCTTTGAGCTATTCCCCAAGCCCTATTTTATTTTTTATTTTGAAACACAGTCTCATTAAGTTGCTAAGGGCCTCACTATGTAGCTGAAGCTGGCCTTGAACCTGCGATCTTGTCTCAGTCTCCCAAGTCCTGGGATTCAGATGTGCACCACCATGTCCTGCAGTCCATGTCTCTGTGCAGTGGAGGCACCTTGTGACCACGTGGCGGCTCACTCCTTACAGCAGCTCACTCTTTGCAGCAACTTCACAGGTGTTTTCTCCACTTCCATTGGTAGGAAAACAAGGCTTTGGGCTGGGGATGTGGCTCAGTGTAAATCACTGGCTTAGCAGACATCAGGCCCCGAGTTCGATCCCTAGCACTGCAAAAGCAAAGAAAAAAAAAATTGAAAAGCAAAGCTCAGAGTAGCTGCCAGTCCTATCTGAGACCAACGTTATGATTCAAACTCAGGTCTCTTTGAAACTCAAGTTGTGAAATTTCCAGATTCCAGTGATAAAGGCCTGGGTCTAATCTGGTATCATTTCTAGATCTGATTTACTTATTTTACCCATCCTTTTGTGTCTGGAAAATGTGCCAGACACGTGCAGGTTTTCCTGAAAAATAGTGCGTCAATGGGCCACCATGGTGTGTACCAAAAGGCCGACTGTTCAAGCGCTTGTGAGGGAGGAAGACTTGGGGTGACCTGCCGTGTTAGGGCGTCGTTGTCTTTGCACAGATTTGTTTGTTGAAAGGCCTCTGTGTGCCAGGAGTGGTGCCCTCCTGGTGGAGGTGCCGGGGACTTGGTGGTGTGGGGAGGGGGGCGGAGAGCACCTTTTGGTGGTGAGAGTGACCTTACGCTAACTCAACTGGCCTACGTGCTTGATTCTCACAGGTTAGATGACTTCTTAAAGAAGGATAGGATTTATGGCCCCTGTATAACCAAGGAGATTCTTAAAAACAGGGTTCCACCAACAGGTTCAAAACTCTTTATATTGATGATTCAGAGCCCAAATTCTCACAGCGAGCCCTGTTCGCTTTGCAAGTCTGATGTGCTGTGAAGTCAGCAGTTTAATTGGAATCGTCTGGATTGAGCTTAATCCAGAAGGTCTTGAAGATGGCAGAGCCAAGAGACACTGACTCTATCCACAGTTACAACTCTGTGGGTAGGAGGCTGCGCCCGGTTTCCAAAGCAGAAGGAACCGGCTGCATTTTTTTATGAGAAATAGCACCAACAGAACAGCCAGCATATATGTGCAATTATTATATTTCTTTTCCTTCTGCCACAATAAAATACATACTAGTCATTTATATAGGAAAAAATTTTTGAAAAGAAATGGGATTTTACCTTAATGGAATTTTACACAGGAAAGAAAAAGCAAATCATAAGTCCGAATGCAACCCCGTGCCTAATTTCTACATACTTTATGCTTTCATATCATGTATGTAGCTTCACAAAGTGGCTTTGGGATTTTGCTGGCACACCCTCTATAGAAAAACAAAATTTTACTTCTGCTTCCTTATGAGGTCTTACCAGGTCTTTAATGGTGGAGCTGACTTAATGGGTTAGAGTTCTGCCCTAAGTGATTTTACCTGTCAGAGACGGGTGATGGCATCCTTGGCACAAGGTGTTAGAGAAATGTCATCTTTGTGATTTAAAGGGCTCTTGTTTGACGATTTTCATGAAAGAATTTTCATTTTGAAAGATGAGAGAAGTCTGGAGTCTTCAGAACCTTCCAGCCATTTGGAAAGAACCTGAGAAATCTTTCTAATAATTAGAAGCTTAAGAAACAGAACTTAATCTGGGCATGGTGGTGCATGCTTTGCTTGTAATCCTAGTACTTGGGAGGCTGAGACAGGAGGATTGCAGTTTCAAAGCCAGCCTCAGCTACTTCAGTGAGGCCCTCTGCAACTTAGTGAGACCCTGTTTCAAAATAAAGAATAAAAAATAGGGTTGGGAGTGTAGCTCAGAGGTAGAATGCCCCAGGTTCCATTCTCAGTACCGCAAAAAAAAAAAAAAAAAAAAAAGAAAGAAAGAAAGAAACAGACCATAAAAGACCCCCTTTAATTTTGTTGTTCATCTGTTTTTGGTAAGGTGAGGAGGGACAAGGGTCAAGAGGTTGTTTTCTGGCAGGGAGACCGAGAAAGAAGATGTGGACCCCCTCAGCAGACAGACCAAGCCTATTCCTACACCTTAACCCAAGAGACTGCCTTCCAAAGAGGACCCGATCGCAGCAGAGTTGACAGGGACGCAAATGTTGTCCCTTATTGATCTGGGAATGAGAGGTTCCAGGCTTGGTTGCTAGCTTGAATGAATGAATGAATGAATGAAGCCTCAAACTAGCGCTTGACATGCAGAGAAAGGTAAAAATCCATGTCCAGCCAACCACATATACAATAGAAATGATTATAAATTAGTAAAGCACTTTTCTGTGCCACCAATTTGGAATCTTCTGGGCAACTTTCCTGCCCTCACATTTCATCTTATCTAATATGCTTCTGTGCATTTTGTACATTCCCCCTGGCATGAGCGTGATACCAGAATGCTAAGGTATTTACCGCTCAGTTCAGGTGCTCCTATAGGAGTGCTTTATATAATGCTCCCCCCCCCCCGCCACCATGAAATATCTCCCCAAGGATCACAGATGAAAATCAAAGGAGATTGTTTGAAATTTAGAAAGCAGAGGCCCATTTGTGTGATTAAATATGGATTATAATCAAGTTATTGAAATACAAAGTTTGCTTCTGATTTTTTTCTCGGTAAGAAATGGAGATGAGTTAGGAAATGGCGTTTCCCCCGCAGCTCTAAGAAGACACACATGGTCAGCCCTGATGTCTGAGGGACACACTCTGCCTCTCTCCTCTCTCTGCATGCCCATGGTGACTTACTCCACCAGTACCCGCCCTTCACATCTCATTGTATATTCAAGTGTTACAGAGAGCAGTACAGAGCATCTCACAGCAGGACTGGATATTTAGCAAAATCTTAGGCTAAAAGAAAGGGAACTTGGGAACATTCCTTTTACTTTTTTTTTTTTTTTTTTTGCGGTACTGGGGATTGAACTCAGGGGCGTTCTACCTTCGAGCTATACCCCCAGCCCTATTTTTTATTCTTTATTTTGAAACCGAGTCTCACTAAGTTGCGGAGGGCCTCACTAGTTAGCTGAGGCTGGCCGCGAACCCGGATCCTCTGGTCTCAGCCTCCCGAATGCTGGGATTACAAGCGTGCGCCACCACGCCCGGCCTTTTTTTTTTTTTTTTTAAAAGCAAGCAAACAAAAAGTAGGAAAAGGACATTTCAATGTATAATACTCTGGATGGTTTGTTGTGAGTTCTAAGATCTCAGTCATGTGTTAGAAGATTCTGGCTTCATGAAATGTATAAATGGGAAGATTATGTGTGCTGTACACTTAAATAATAGCTGTAAGGACCCCCTTAAATAATATCTCTAAGGACCCCCAAAGTAGCATATAAGAGAGAATATCAGCCCCATGGGAAGTAGATTTGGGAATCCTTTAAGGCTATTCAAAATACAGAGCAGCTTCCCTGCGGCAGGAAGCAGAGGTAGAAGGTGAGTTGTTGGGGCCCCAGCCGGGGGGTGCAAGGACCGGGGAGCCCTCTTACCACAGATGCTGGAAGGTGTCCGCTTTCCAAGTAGGGAGGCGCGGCTTGAGTCATTTCCTTCCTGACTTCATCCCATGAAGGATACACCTGTGCCTTTTGAACACTTGCCATTTAGTATAGTCTTTCTTTACTCTTGAGATTTGACTTCTTTTTCTCTCTTAAATTTTGAGTGGAGACCTTGTTATCTTTTTACTACATCCCATTGCTTTTAATTAAACAACAAATAAACAAACAAAAGCAGGTTTTGTTTTGTTTTTTTGTAAGGAGGAAGGCCTTAGAATCCAGCAAATGTGAGTTCATAACAGTCCTGTGAACTTAAGCAAGTTACTGAATAGTGAAATGCCTCTGCTTCCCATCTAGAATGGGGCTAATAAAACCCATTTTGCATTGTAAAGATCCAATTAAATAGTGTATATAAAATGCTTAGAGGGGTGGTACAAGGAAAGAAACAGACCTTCCTTACTATTACTGTTTTGTGCCTATATGAATGTGTCACTATAAATCTCATAATCCTGTAAAATTACAATGCACCAATAATTAAAAAAAAACAGTTCCGTGCCTGGTATGGAGTGAATATTTAATAAATGGTAGTTATTAGTTTTATGTTAAAAATATTTAAGATGCATGCTGTAAGCTGGGCGGTGTGGCACACATCTATAATCCCAATACTTGGGAGGCTGAGACAGGAGGATTGTAAATTCAAGGACAGCCTCTGCAATCTAGTGAGACCCTGTCTCAAAAGTAAAAAGGGCTGGAGGTGTGGCTCAGTGGTAAGAGTACCCTGGGTTTAATCCCCAGTACTGAAAAAATAAAAGCACAACAAGCACAGATCGTGTTGCAGGTTCCCACTTATCAATCATAGAGACATGTCACGTCCTAGAACTCACGTGTTCAGTGGCCTTCACTCCTGATCAGGAATAAGCACAGGAAGTACTGTGTAATCAGGGAATTCTGCAGAAAAGGCCTCGAGGAAGCCACAACAGCTGCTCGGACCCGGCTCTCGGACTGGGCACTCCCCTCCCGCCGCGCCTTTCCAGTCCTTACGCATTCTTTACTGATCTGAGCCCACCTATTTGTATCGCACACATAATTTTAACAACTGTGACAACCGATTTCTCAGCTTATGCCAGATTAGATACAGCAAATTAGAAGCGAGAAGGACCAAGAGAGGCGGCTGCGTGGTGGGCAGAAATGAGTGCGACCCAAGAGCAAGCGGAAAGGAAAGCTTTGTGAAAACAGACAGAACACTCTGGGAGCACCCGACTCAGAGTCCCTGGTACACGGCACCCACCTTGGCTCACAGCACAGTCACCTGTGGGTTCAGCAGGCCTGTGACGTTCTCACCAGCTCCCTGGTGGCTCTGCTGCGGCCGCCATGGGTCGGGGACAAACACCACCGCCTGGCACGCTGTCCAGTTTGGCAGATCAAGAAAAAAATATATGTAATTTTGTCCCCATTCTCCATGTAAGATGGCAAAATGGTTTGTGCTCCATTCCAGAAAGACATCTTATTCAAAGTAATTAATTGAAAAAAAATTTTTTTTTAATGTGTCAAAAGGGAAACTTTAAACCACCCAGAAGAAAAGGAGCCATCCACAGCAAGAACCCTTATTTGTCGGGGGGGGGGGGGGCGGCGGTATCTGTTCCCACTTGATAATGCTATTGATGAAATTTCTGGAGGTATTTGTATGTGAGATCGCTGGGCTTCCTCCTTTCTTAGTGACTTTCTAGACAGAAAGACGTCAGAAACAGATGTGTTTTTTTTTCCACCACGCCAACTGTTTGATTCAACTTAGCTCTCATAAACAGTTGAGTTTGTTTCGACGACAGTGTCAAAACACTGGGCTCTGTGACGGTCGCACCTACAGGCAACATATTGTCATCTTCCCTCCCCGTTCCTTTTGCCAGTTCCCGGTAATTTCTGCCAACACTCAGTAAAGTCTCAGGGAAGCTCTGTGGACCGAGGTACGGGCTTGCTCACAAAGACTGTTTCCATTCTGCGCATCACACTTGCTCATTTACCATGGAATAGGTGGAATGTTTCCAGGCTGGTACAAATTGGTACTCGCCAAGGTTGCATTGTAGTGACCAGATAGAAACTTGGTGTTGTCACTTGGGTTGGTACAGTGGAACTCGGGCATCGCGGTTGAACTTAGATCATCGTTTTGATTTCAGTACTCCTTCAGAATTCTCCCAAACCAGACTTTCTAAGAACAGCGTTTTGCTTCGTGCTAATCTTAGAGGTGCCTAGTTTGATGTCTTCCTCCTCTCTCAGAGACAGTGTGGTTTTTAACTGGAAAGAGAATGCCGTCGCCCCTATCATAGTTAGGGGATTACTTTCATTAGGCAGATCTCTCTCTCTGTGATAAATCTCTTTGGTGCACTGAACTGCTTAACTTATTTAGGGACAGTGTTTTCTTTTAAGTCCAATTCCTGTAAAAAGATTGAAACATGGCTCTAGGATTTAGTGGTGGTGGCTGAGAGGTAGAAAAACAGGGAGACAGGAAGAACTTTGAAAACTAGTCTCTGTTTATGGGTGCCACATAGAAATCCATATTAGGTGTGATGCATTTCTAACTCCTCTAACTATATGAAATCTGAGCCTTCATATTCCTTGCTGATAAGTTAGATTAAACACAGATTTCTGGGACCAGTTGTGTCTTCTCCTGCCTATTTAGCTGAGTAAATTATTCTGTGGTGATAGCATTGAATTTCACCAAGAATCTGAACCCTCTGGCATGTGTAGTTACATTTCTATTTACACATTATCACTCAGATTGCTGCATTGACACTGGATTTAGGAATAGGAATTACTTTTATACAAACAATGCAAAATATTCAGTACCTGTATTGACATAGATTATAGGTTATTTAAAAACACTAGATTATCATCTCTAATAGTGGTATTTTAGTTACACAATGCTTGGGCTAGTTGGTTCTCTCTTACTGTAACAAAGTACCTGAGATAGTCAACTCAAAAAGAGGAAAGGTTTATTTTAGTTTACAGTTTGGCAGGTTTCAGTCCATGACCAGAGGCCCCATTGCTTCTGGGCCTGTGACAGGTAGCAGCACATCATAGTGGGATCATGTGGCAGTGGAAGCTGCTTACTCCATGGTGGCTTACAAGTGGGAGAGGGGAGGAAGGGGCTGAGACCCTAACACCCACTTCAAAAGCACACTCTAAATGACCAGAAAGACCCCCTACTGGGCTGCACCTCTTGAGGTTCTCCTACCTCCCACTAGTGCCTGGGCTGGGAGCCTCGAACATGTAGACCTCTGAGAGACACTTACCAAACACAGGACCATTCCAGCATTATTTTATAATGCTAATCTAGGGTCTGATGTCCTCTGTAGGGGAAATTCGTAAAATAAGCAAGACTCTTCTTAACTTCCTTCTTATTCAGTGCCTGATTCTGAAACAGTGCTGCCTGCGTTTGCATTTACTGTGACTGGCCACAGCCTTGACTAACGCTCTGGTCGGAGAAATCTTTTTAATGTTTTTAGGATCTGTATTATTGAACTGTATTAGGGGCGGGGTATTGGGTTAAATGAAGGGATGTTCACCAATCTCGGTTTAGTTTTGTTGTTGTTTGTTTTTGGTGGTGCCAGGGGTTGAACCCAGAGGCATTCTATCTTAGAGCTACACGCCTAGCCCTTTTTAATTTTTATTTTGAAACAAAGTAGTCTCACTAAGTTGTGAGGGTCTTGCTAAGTTGCTGAGACTGGACTCAAACCTGTGGTCCTCCTGTCTCAGCCTCCTGAGACCTGGTATTACAGGCATTGGTTCACAGTTTTTACTTTGATTTCACACTTGTGACTTCTACTGACTTTATCACCCCCATTTTTTTTTTTTTTTTTTTTTTTTTATGGCTCTTAAGCCCAGCTAGAGTCTTCAGGACATTTTTAAAAATATAAATAAAAATTACTATTATATTATGTATCATATGTAACAAGCTAGGGATATTTTAGTTCCAAATACATATAAAAACTACTCTGTTGGAGAAAAACATTTTTGCATATGCTTTAGATGGCTGTACATCTCCATCTGAAAAAGATGCAGATTTGTTTTTGCCATTACAATTGTAGCCATTGTAGCCCCACAGTGGCTGCAGAACTAACACATCCTTTTCTGTAGTTCCTATCTCTTATCTGGGTCTTTAGCTCTTACTAGACAAACATAAGATCCTGCAGGCCAGTTTTCACCCTAGCCTTCTTTCTAAGGACTGATTCCTTTCAGTAAGGGAATATACTAATACAACTGTATGAAATTTGACCTACATTAAACTGTCTTCTAATTCACACATGCTAGTGCCTTTCTTGAACATGCAGCCATTTCTTTATGTAGTTATTTTGTTATTAATAAGGAGCTTTTGTTATTAACAAGGAGCTATTTATCTTTATAATGAAGATTTATTTTACTTTTTAAATTATCGAACAATGTGAATGTCAGAGCCTTTTTTTTTTAACGTTTGACCTAAATTTCCACTCAGCATATGCTCCTAAGCACAGTCCTTAGAAACTGTGTTTTCAGATTTTTTAAACTTCATCCGTAAGTGTGCATACAGCAGGGGAAAGTAATTTTTCTTTAAGGAAAGGAGCACCCTCCCTGCTACCAGGCATTCTTCCAGAAGTGTTTATTGAATCCCTACTTTCTTCCTGTGAATGCATTTATTTATTTATTCTTAATTGACACATAATAGTTGCACATATTCATGGGCCACAGTGTGATATTTCGACACATGTACACAAATGTGCAATGATCAAATCAGGGTGATTAGCATATCCAGCGCCCCAAACACTGTCATTTCTTTGTATTGGGAACATTCAAGATCCTTTCTTCCAGCTATTTTGAAATACACAATAAATTATTGCTAACTTAGTTCTCCCACTGTGCTATTAGAATTTAATCCTCCTATCCAGCTATATTTTTATACCCAGCTTTCCTCTACCTGCCCATGCCTCCAGTCTCTGACCATGTTTACTGAATACCTGCTGTCTTCCTGTGACTGTGCCAAGGATATTACAGTGAATAAGAAACATGTTTTTCCTTCCCTCAAGCTTAGTGTTGCCCTAAAGCTTCTGATGATAAGATATTTCTTTTAGACACATTTTTTTTAAATGAAAGTAAATCTCAAGTAGAAGTAATGGGAGTTGTTCCAGAAAGCACTGCTGTCTTGTCCAGATCTACATTTAGAAGATTGATACACTAAAGTGAAATCACATTAAAAAGCAGTCTTCACCTGCATCACATGGTATATGCGGAGGAAAAGATCTCATTGCCAGCATTCTGCATATAAGATGCAGTTGTGTTGGGAGGAGACAAAGTGGCTCACACTCTTCTTTCATTCCCTTTTTGCCTGTTTCCCCCTTTTTAATTTATTCTTTGTTCTTACTGTGCTTAGATTTATTTTGGGGTTGGTAACATGAAGATAACATGTTTAAACTTGAAGGATTAATTTAAAACTGATAATTTATATGAAAAAACCATTGTAGT
Organism: Graphiurus murinus; assembly: GCA_004027655.1. Lineage (NCBI taxonomy): Eukaryota > Metazoa > Chordata > Mammalia > Rodentia > Gliridae > Graphiurus > Graphiurus murinus. Next base: position 44,670 of record PVLC010008464.1, on the reverse strand, counting down.
GACTAAATGCTCAACTAGAGGCATAGTGAAACAAAGAAGATGGTGGATGTTAGTGAAATAACGGGAATGCCAGAAAGCTTAAATATGGCAGGCTGGGGGCTATGTCATGGCAACATGAAATCGTCTAATTCAGACAGGATACAAATATGATGAACGTGTAGATTAATAATAATGACATCTATGATCATCCAACATCTGTCTATTCACTGACCAAAATCAGGAAGGAATAATGAAAGAATTGGATAAATGTTAGGTTCTCCTTTTATAGCGAGGCAGCTTAAATTACTAGTTAACTTTTTTTTCTAAGCTTAAAGAACTTTCCACCAAAGACAAAGTATGTAAAGTGTGTGTGTGTGTGTGTGTGTGTGTGTGTGTGTGTGTGTGTGGTATGTATACTGGGAATTGAACCCAGGGGCATTGTACCTCTGAGCCATACCTCCAGCCCTTTTTATTTTTTATTGTGAAACAGGGTCTCCCTAAGTTGATGAGCCGGGCTGCAACCTATGATTCTCCTGTCTCAGCCTCGCAAGTACTGGGATTACAGGCACACACCACCATGACTGGCTAAGAAAAGCATTATTTAAAGAGAAAATAAAGCTGGGCACGGTGTCGCGCACCTGTAATCACAGTACTTGGGATGCTGGGACAGAAGAATCTCAGGTTGGAGCCCTGGTAAGTGGTAACTGAGAGAGACACTGTTTCCAAATATATTTTTAAAGGGCTGGGGTGTAGCTCAGAGATAAAGTGCCTCTGGATTCTACTCCAGTTTCTACCCCCCAAACCAAAACCAAACCAAACGAAAACGAAAACAAAAAACTCAGAAATATAAATCTAGTATTTTAGAAAGATATTCTTATAAGGTTCCTTACTTCAATGACTAGACTTCAGTTATCTGGAAAATTCAACAGTGTGGAATTCTGTATATCCCTCAAAGCCCATTGAACTATACACTTAGCCGTTAGCCTAGAACAGTCTTTTGCTGACCCTGGGCTGTTTCTTTGATTTCTTCTGCTTTAATGCCAATAAGTTGATCGATTTTGTCCTTTTCCTACAACTTCAGAAAAAAGCCTCTGGCAAAAAGTCCCAAGGAGTCCATGTCAGTCTTTTTGGGAAAATTTCATTTTGGATTCCGAGAACATGGTTTTCATTAATTGAACATTAATTTTATTTTATATTGTTATATTCGAATGGGGAAGAACATTTTAGTTAATCAGACTTTGACTAATAAATAATACAAAGTTTTACAATCTCATTTCCTGATGTTCAAAGTTTAAATATCTTCTGCCTGGCCTAAAGATGAGAAGCTTTAGGAGATGCAGCAGCAGCTCGGCATGGTGCAGCGCTGAATTATAATTCTGTGCTTAAGAACGCTGGAGTTTCACTGCTTCGGTTTAAATCCTGGCTTTGTTATTTACTAGCCTTATGACCTGGGCAAGTTACTTAGCTTTTCTAATCCCCGGTTTCTATACCCAGAAAATGGGCCCCATATAATAGAGTTACTGGGATAATCCACCTGATGTTCTTAACTTAGGGCCTGCATACAGTAAGCACTCAATAATTGTATCCTATTATTATCATTATTATCCTATTTGTTTTTCATACCAGAAGACTTTGCCTGTGATGGAATCTTTTCCAAACGGTTCAAGGATAATCTGAGAGAAGAGCTAGTTAGCTGAGGCACACTTGACGCCAGGCCTTGAAATCTGCACATTCTCCTGACAGGCCCCCGCTCACTTACAGTGTTAACCTCCAGGTAGCTCCTCAGGCACCCTTTCTCCCGTGCAGTTCCTGTTGCTCCTGTCCTTACTTCTAATGCCACATGCCCCAAGTTCTGCAGCTCCTTCTCATTCTCCTCTTTTTCCTTTCTTGCACATGCCTGTTTGTCTTTCTCTTTCTCATTTTCTTCTGTTCTTTTCTCCTTTCTCCCCTCCTCTTCCCCCGATGCACTGACCCTTTGGTAGGTGACCAGTGTACAAGCTGCATCAGGTCTGATTCTTTTGCTTATTGTCTGTCCCTGGCACTTGGGGCTGGCCCATGGTGGGAGCTCCAGGTGCACCAAGGAGAAACCCCTGGTGTGCAATTTTAGACCTTTAGCTTTTGGCAGTCATGCTTGCATGTGGCTTTTTACCTCGATGAGCCGGGAGAATCTGTTTCTAAGCTCCTTTAGAATCTGGGGCTTCCACTGGGCATGATGGCACACACCTGTAATCCCAGTACTTGGGAGGCTGAGACAAGAAGATCACAGGTTCACAGCCAACCCCAGCAACTTAATGAGGCCCTCTGCAACTTGGTGAGGCCCTGTTTCTGAGTAAAAAATAAAATAGGGCTGGGGTGTAGCCTGGAGGTAGAAGGCCCCTGGGTTCAATCCCCAACACCACAAAAAAAAAAAAAAAAAAAAAAAAGAGTCTGGGACTTCCCTAAGTTCTGTAGTTCTAAAGGATCTAGAAAGCTGGAGTCCGGATCAGTAAAATACAGATTTAATTGTGATTTACATGTTGTCATTCAGACAGGTGATTAGTGACAGCAACCCAACAACCCCTCTGAAATAAACAAATAAATAAAAATAATAAGCCAACCATCCCTCTGGAGCATCTAAATAAGAGGCGGGAAAGCTACGGAATCTTTTTTTTTTTTTTTTTTAAGGCTAGTTATAGTGGTTTATCAAACATCCTAAGCCTGCCTAAAGCAAATGAATTAGTATCATTTTTATATACCTATAGAAGTACAAAAAGTAGAAATAGAGTTTTTGATGGTCCACGTTGCAAACTTGTCACTCCTGTTAAATCACTTAATTTTCATACATATATGAGATATTTGTGTTGGAGGAAAAGCGTTGATCAGAATAACAAAGTCTTGGGTGAGAAGAGACTTCGAAGGCCGTGTGGTCTGACCTAAATAATATAGGAATTCCTTCTGCAGAATCCCTGACAGATGGTCCTACACTTGTGTTTTGAATACTTTTTAGGGCAGGGAATCCGTTATGTGAAGAGGCAGTGTATTTCATTGTTGGACAGTCCTAAAAGTTAAGAAGTAATATTTTCACACAGTAAGACAAAATCCCTTTCTAACTTCCATCTGCTGATGGTAGAATATTTGTTAAATAGTTTCCTCTTAAAAAAAAGTCCACAGTTATATTTTAGCATAGGATGACCAAATAAATAGCTGTCCAGTATTTGCCGAGTACTTCTGCACGGTTCTGTGCGTGATGCTTTTAGCGCAGGAGGTCTGCGGTGGTCCCTGCTGGCGGGGAGCTCATAGCCAGTTAGAGACAGGGATGAACCTGCACCCAGTTAACGGTGAGCGATGGTCAGGTGACACGGGTCCCCCCGAGCCCTCACAGGTATGAAAGTTTTGAAGGACAAAGTTGGGAAATAGGGAATTGTAGTAACTTAAAATATGGGTACAGTTTTGCCAGGCAGCATGGGTGTAAAATCAGGAGCCGTCTGAAGGGTTTGAGGCAGACCATGAAGATAGCACCAACCTCAGAGAAGCAGAGGACAGAGGACAGTACCAGGCCTGAGTGGAACAGGAAGATGATGAGGAGCTCGAAAGTTCTGGAGAATTCTTTAATCAGTCAAACAGCCAATCAAGCTGGGTGTGGGGTGCCTGCCTGTAATCCCAGTGCTTGGAAGGCTGACACAGGAGGATCGCAGGTTTGAGGCCAGTGCATGGTAACTTAGTGAGACCCTGTTTCAAAATATAAAGTAAAAAGGGCTAGGGGCGGTGTAGTTCAGAGGTCGAATGTCCCTGGGTTCAATTTCTAATACTGCAAAAGAAAAAAAGAAGAAAAAACCCTCAGTAAACAAATAAGTCAAATCTTGTTATTGTTTGTCAAATTATAAAAGTAATACATGTCTATAATAAAAATGCAAACAATACAGAAATGGCTTAATTACAGTGTGATTTGTTTGTTTGTTTCATTCCTATTTGGTAGACCTAACCATGGTTTTTGCCACTTGATGTTCGTTCCGGCAATCATCAAACTATGATTCATGAGCCCAAACCTTGGCCCACTATCTGATTTTCTGTGGCCCTGATGCTCTGAATAATTTCTACATGTTTAAATGGTTGAAAAAAGAAAAACAGAATTTTGTTGCATGTGAAACTTGTATGGGATTCAGATTTTAGTGTCTGTAAATAAAAGTTTCGCATCTTGTCCACAAAACAATGTTTGGAAATTTGTCTCTCTCATTATGCAAATATCTGCATAAAAGTCTCCTTTTTGCCCTTTGATTCTGAAAGCCTAAAGTATTGACTAAGTGCCTCTTTCCAGAAAGATTTGCTGGCCCCGAATATGTTTATTATTTAAAAATTTTTGTTTGTTTGTTTGATTGTTTGTTTGTTTTTGTGGCTGGGCATCATGGCGCACACTTGTAATCCCAGTACATGGAGGCTGACACTGGAGGATCTAGGTTCATGGCCAGCCTCAGCTGCTTAGTGAGCCCTTGGCAACTTAGTGAGACCCTGTTTCAAAATAAAGAATGAAAAATAGGGCTGAGGGTGTAGCTCAGAGGTAGAATGCCCCTGGGTTCAATCCCCAGTACAAAAAAAAAAAGTCGTGTGTGTGTGTGTGTGTATTTATGGTGTTTTGTTTTATTTTTAAAAGTGTGACTGTGTGAACCATGTTGTGGCAAAGTTTTTTAGAGCTGGAAAGATTAAGTGAGAGCTACTGGTGGTTTAACAATGGCCTCTTGAAGCCTGACCAGATGGCCCAGAGGGGAAAAACCAAAGATCAGGGAATGCGTGTGGCCTCTTGCAATAATACAGATGTAAAGTGGTGTGTTCCTGAGGTGGAGAACCTGTTTCAGAAGTGGGAAATCCAGATGTGAGACATTCCCGGTGGGTAGCCCAAGAGGCATACTGAGTCACGGAGGCAGGCTGTGCAGGGACAAGTTCTGGTTGTCCCCATTTCCAGGTTGGTGTGTGGAGAATATTCACTGGTGACATGGAAGGCACAGAGAATGTTGGAAGGGACCGTAGGAGACAAGTTTCAGAATCTGAAGCGGTCTGTCCAACAACCAGGGACTCCATTTGTTGGTGGCTGCAGGTCCCGTTACCATCTGAAGAGTGTGAAACCCTTCATAGTCTGTTTGCTTCTTTTATGGATAATCTAATTAAATACAACTTTCGCATTTTGAACGAGGGGAATTTTGTGGGCTTTCACCTACATGCAACTCGTAAGTGTTGTCCAGTAGGTTAATGCTGGACATTGGGGCTTTATGTGAAGACAGAGCCTGGGAAAGAAATGAATCACGGGGATGCATTCCCTATTAGAGGAAACAGTTGTCGATTAGGGATTACTTCGCGGGAAGGAGCTTCTGATCACATAAACATACGTAGGGCTTTTGAGGGGCCATCTCTCTCACCCTCTCTCCATCGAACAGGCTCCCTCCCCCACACGGGCCGGATGGTCCTGGCAAAGTCAAGACCCTGCTTTGCACGTACGTCTGTATTCAGGCGTGTTTTGCCTGTGTGATATTCTGGAGAAAAGAATGATGGTTTCACTGTCTCACTATTAATTAGACGACGTAGCTGGCTACCCCAGAGCAGCTCCACCTGGTGGATTCCTGGCTCCTCTTCTCCCTGAGTATCCTTTCACAGTTAGTGTTCAGACATCGGAGAGTTAGGCAGGTACCCTTGGGTCAATAGAGCCCTTCATTTCACTCACATTTGAACCACGTCTGGGCTTTTCATAGGTTTTACTTGAGCCTTCTAGGAACTCGTTTTTTTCCTTACCCCATTTTGTGAAAGCAGTTGATACAGGAAAGAGTTCGAGAAGAATGTTAATAGGACCATCAAGAACTCTGCGTCAGTGGCACGAATTAGCACACCAGGAGGAGGTATCAGTGAGTGAACGAGATAGACTTATGGGATTCAGAATCACCTGGAACCGGCGGTCCAGGGACTAAGGGTGCGCTGTAAATCAGGAAGCCTGGTCTCTCAGCTCTGTGACCTTGGGTGAACTGCAGGACTCCTCTGCCTCCCAGTTGGGAGATGGGAATGTCACAGTTTAACACTTATTCCAAGTGGATTGTTTGGGAATAAAAAGCAACACATCTGCCGGGCATGGTGGTACACACTTATAATCCCAGTACTTGGGAGGCTGAGACTGGAGGATCCAGATTCACAGCCAGCCTCAGCTACTTCAGTGAGGCCCTCCACAACTTAGTGAGACCCTGTTTCAAAATAAAGAATAAAAAAGAGGGCTGGAGGTGTAGCTCGGAGGTAGAATGCCCCTGGGTTCAATCCCCAGTACTGAAAAAAAAAAAAAAAAGCAACACTTCTGCAAGGCATTTTTGAGTGTCCAGAAGGAAGGGTGATATTTAAATTTTCCGCATTACTAGTGTTCTGTTCAGTGTGTACCTATCTTGGTTCATTAGATATGCTTTGCTAAAAATAAAACAAGTTGTACCTCCTGACCCATTAATTTCATAATCTTTCTGATGTATTGTTCTTGGTACCTTTAATATGGCTTTAAACTTAGTACTTCTTCACAGGGCAGGGGATTCCACTAGTGATATCGTTTCTCAACCATAATAGAGAATCATAGACTTATAAATATTGTTGTCATCAGCATACAGGCATTTTTTTGCTATGCTTTCAAAATACTGTTAACTTTTTCCATAATTAAATGGATTTTCTTCTCAATAGGAGGGAATTTCTGCCATCTAACTAAATGCACAGAATGAAAGAAATATGGATTAATTTAAAGCGCCATTCTATATCCCATGGAAGTGGAATTTCTAAATACCCCTATTGCTACTACTATTGCTTTAGTATCCTGTTTTTCTAAGTAGAGAAAAATTCAGTGGCTCCTGGGTAAAACTTCCAATCCCTTCCCCCTAGAATAATTGACTTGAGTATCACAGGGGATTAATAAGGTGACTTCGCCTTAGCAGCCATCCTGAAGGAGGTGTGGGGCCTTAGCAATGGCTTCCCATCCCTTTTGCGTGGAATCCCTGCTGGAATGAGTCACTTCACAGATAGGAGGTGTCGTATTCCCCTACTTGGGAGACCTGAGTTTCCTAAGGGCCTCCGTCAGAGGCCAGTCTGATGTCCCCATCCCAGGGTCACCCCAGAGCTGTGTGTGGTGGAGTCACATCATGGGGCAGCTGGTTGCTCCAGAGAACCTGGTGGGTGACTCGAGGATGCACAGCTGTATCCCGAGCAGTAGGTGTCACTGTAGTCAGTGGCTTCTGCTCCTCAGCACCTAAGGGGTTAATGGGGTCTGGTTCAGAAGGGACATGGGGGTGATGGTCCTTGCCTGTTGGGCACAGTGGACTCCAGCAAAAGACCCAAGGTGACTCCATTTTTTCTCCAAGGAGGGGAAACAGATGCAGATACTCTCCCGCCTGTATTCTAGAGCCAAGGCTGGCCGTTGGGCGTTCCGCACTGGAACGCAGGTGAGCTGACCGTCTACAGGTGGGTAGGGAGACCTAGAACCAGGGGGAACAGGAAATTCTGCGAAGAGGCAGGAAGGGACCGGACTCGCCGAGCGCGTTTCCTTGGTGTTGGCTCCCAGCCTTGCTGTGTCTCAGTGGCATGAGTTTTCAGAACTTCTCTTGGCTTCCTTCTCCAAAATTTTCCTCATACCACAAAGGAAGCAAAGCAAAAAGGAAAAGAAAAGAAAATCACTTTCTAGCAGAGATGCGTTTTCCCTTTTACCACTTCCCACTCCAGAAAGCTAATTTTCCACCACTAAGATGAAATTTAGGATTTAGAAATAGCTACTGTGTTGACTAATTAAAAAAAAAATCCCATGATTACATAGCCAATTGCTTTTCAAGTACACCCAATTTTACTTTTTCTTTTCTAGTAACACCCTGGTGTGAAAACAAAATAAAACTGAGTAAATTCACTGTAGAGTTTTAGATGTCTCTCATCTCTCATTTTTTGCCCAGATAACTATCTCACTCCCCACTCACACCCCATACAGCACAGTAGATTGTCCTTTAAACAAACAAACAAACAAACAAACAAACAAAACAGGAAAGCCAGGTAGCATATCATATGCCTGCAATCCCACAAAAGGATCTCAGGTTCAAAACCAGCCTTGGCAATTTAGCAAGCCCTGTTTAAAAAATAAAAAAATAAAAAGGGCTGGGGTGCAGCTCAGAGGTAGTATGCCCCTGGGCTCAATACCCAGTAGCAAATAATAATAATAATAATAATTACAATAATAATAATGATGATGATGATAATCATATATGAGGACAACATAGAGTGTATACAGAGATGCTCGTTAAAAAGAACTCAGGTCCAGTCTCTGCTCCTCCCTGGAGCCTGCCGGTTGGTTTTTGTTAACAGCCTGATTAAGCCTTGATCTTAATAGTACAATATGTTAAGCTCAGACTGCTCTTTCTCTCCCCCCCTTCCGTCTCTCCCTGTGAGTGAGCGGCTGTTTTCTACCATCCGCACACTTGCTGAGCCAGGTGGTGACGCTTCCTGCCTCCCTGCTCACTGTTGCTAAGTGAGAGGCACCATATCGCACATAAAGCTGAACCAATAGCATCCTGACCCCCACAGGCTGGTAAAAGCCGAAGGAAGAGAATCCCACCGCGTGGTCTGTGACCGTGGGTCCTCCTCCCCCCTCCCACCTTTTCTTTTTCCAACAGGAAGGGGAGGTGGTGGGAGGAAGAGGAAAGAAAGAATGGGGGAGGTGAATCCTAATACGCTTTGCTGTACTTGAGATAAATGCCATCTTTTTTTTTTTTTTTTTCTTTGTGAAGAAAGGGAATGGTTGCTTCCCGTGCAATCGCAGACCAACAGATGAGCTGGTTTCTGCCCCAAACCGCCTGTGTTGTCCAGGCTCAGACTCTGAATGAGACGTCTGCTGACCTGCACACCTGCCTTGCCTCTCTCCCCACAGTTTTCAGATCTTCGGGTCCCCCTTCAGACCCCCTCTTCAGCTCGCTCCCTTCCTTTCTGTCTCCTGCTATTCTTCTACCTCCCATTCCTGCATGCATTTCCTTTGAATCTGAAAATTAGCAAAGGGTATTTTATATATCATCTTGCCGGGACGTCATCAGATCATTGTAGGGAGTGGGGCAAAGGAGGAGGCATATTTATAAAGGTAATTTTTAAAAAATCTCCCATTAAGAACTCAGAGTCTTTGGCAAGGTCTGCACGAGTATGAAGTGAAATGAGATGCCGTTTCCTAACTGGATAACTGCCAGTGTAGACAGCCAGTGGTATAGTTGACATTAGACAGAGGAAATGACCTTTCTCCTATAATTACCTGGATATTTTAGGCAACATCAGACCCAAGTTACCTGGGTAATTATGGCTTTGTACATCTGACCTTAGCACAAAACAGACTCTGTGGAAAATGTGTGCTATCTTTGGTGATAAAAGCAGTGAAGGTACCCATTGCTGCTGCCGCACGTGAAGCCCAAGTTCAAGGCGGCTTTTTCTGTCCTGTGTCAAGTCGGTGCCCAGTGAGCTTCTCCTGACCTTTCGGAGATGGCTGCAGTATTTGGCCGCTTGGATATCTTTGGGGGAAAAGTCATCTGTGTTTATTTCTGAATCAAGGGTGTTGAGGTTTCTTGTAGCCTCTTTCTGGACTCGCCCCTGTTTGGGGGATAATCGGAAGGAAGAAGTCCATGCTTAAGTTGTCCATTCGCCTTTCCTTTCCTGCTAGAAATGCTATTCCACTACTGGGCCAGGAGTCCACTCCCGTGTCATTCAGGGTCACACAGGAAAATGGCCCCCGTTCTCCTCTTCCACCAGCTTTTCCCAGCCTTTCTGTTAATTTGGGGGTTTTGTTGATTTGAACCCAAACTCAACTTCTTTCACGAAGGGAAGCACAGGGCTGAGAAAACCTCACCAAGTATTGAACAACTGGATTCTTTCCCGTTTTGTCTTAAGAGCTTGTCTTTTCCTTATTATCATGGAAAGATAGTACATGCTGCCAGCTCTCATTTGTAATATTTAACAAGAATATTGGTAGATAATCTTCAAACCTCCTCCTACTTACTTTCCGTCTCCTCCAGGTCAAACCAGAGCTAGTTACACGCAGCCAAATGTTCAGATCCAAGCCTTCTTTGTCCTCGGTTCCCATTTTGAGTTGTAGATGATAATGACAAATAAAAGCTACAAAGGGGGGGGGGTCAAGAAGTTAAAAAGAAAGAGGACTGACCCGCCAGTCTTGCAGCACTGCCTGGTGTTGCGAGCTGTTATCCCTCGCCGCCCTCCCCTCTGTGCTCAGCCCTGTGCAGGGAGTTGGGCCTGAAGCTCAGCATGAGCCAGGGCCTGGCGTGGTGCCGCCATCTCTGGGCTGCAGCCTGCGTGGTTTTAACCAACTTCATTATCCAGATACAGGTGCTGTGCTCCAGCCAAGCAAACCCACCAGGCAGGACCAGCTCTTCAGCTCCTCTTCCTCTTCCTGGTTTACAGTTCTCCTCCCTCAGAACCAGCCTCCAGGCTCACTCAGCACCAGGCACGCATCCCCCCAGGCCAGTTACTAACCCTAAATTTCTCCTTCATAGAAAATCAGAAACCGTATCCTCTGTCATTTCAGTTTTCACAGTAAGAACTGTATCTTGCCTCTCTTCTTATTTCCTCTATGTTTCTTTTCAGTTCCTATAACAAAATGTCTGAGGCTGGATAAGCTGTTTAAAAAAAATACAAGGCTTATTTAGCTCACAGTTCTGGAGGTTCAGGAGCATGGCTCCGGCTTCTGCTCCGATCTGGTGGGGGCCTCATGGTGCACGGCCCCATAAGGATGGGGGCATGTGCAGAAGTCACACGGCAAGACAGGAAGCCAGGGAGCTCAAAGGGGCAGGCCTGCTCTTTTACAACAACCCGCCTGCACTAGAACCACTTGGAATCTCATGAGAACTATAGCAAAGCCCTCCAAGGGCAGCTCTCCCAGTGACCCAGTCACCTCTCCCCAGGTCCCGCCTCTTAATGATGCCGCATTGGGGAACAGGCTTCTAGCAGATGACCCTTCAGGGACAGACCATATCCAAACCACAGCATTTCCTAAAGCACTTCACATAATTGCTTTGTACCCAATAGGCACTGAAGAAATACCTGTTGAGTTGTCACGTAAGGAAGCCCAGGAAACCGGAAAAATCACTGTGTGTCACTTGTGGGATTTGCAAACAATATGCGTAGAGAAGAATGGAATTTTATGCAAATATTTTAAATCGGCTCATGAGATCACAAAAAAATTCTGTTAAACAGTCTGAGAGTCTGCTATGGCTTCGATCTGCAATGCCCCGGAAAGCTCCTGTGTTGAAGCAGCACTGTGCAGAGGTGGGGCGTGGAGCGGGGTTAGATCGTGAGGGTCCTGAGGACTCTAAGCTCATCGCTGGATGAATCCACTTGACGGATTAATAATTTGAATGGACTCCGGGGAGGAGGTAGAAACTCTAGGTGATGAGGCCTGGTTGGATGAAGTAGGTCTATGTCTCGTTCTGGCCCTTTCCTCCTTCTCTCTCGGCTTCTTAGATTCCGTGCGCTCAGCAGCTTTTCTTCCCCATGTTTCATCTCAGGCCTGAGCACTGAAGCCAGCCGAGCATGGACTGAACCTCGGAAACCACGAGCCGATGGACTGTCTCTCCTCTGTTGTCAGGTGGCTGGGTCACCACAGGAAAGGCTGGCTAACGACAGGGTTTCACTTCAGCCATTCAGTGTTCCAGAAATGGTGCCTGTCACTCTGCTCACAATGTCTTTGTCCCAAATAGTCACATGAGCCCGTCTAACCACACACGAGCCAGGAAGTACAGTTCTACCCTGTGCCTGGAAGAGAGCTAGAAAGATTTAGATGACAGCCTAACTCACTCCCACGTTACGTTATTTACTGAAAGCCTTTAGAGGAAGTTTATATTTAGTATTAAGTTTGGAAACGTGGAGAATATTCGTATAATTCCCCTTGTGTGTGTGTGATTCTTTCCTCACCCACCAAAACAGAGCTCTTTGCTTAGCTCCAGAAGAGGAGGCTGCCAGTCAGGGGTTAAGTGGTTCTGTTTTCTGAGTACAAGATGGAGAACTTGTCTGTTGTTCTTACCTCCAGCTCTTCTCAGCAATACTTCAGAGACTCTTTTGATAGGTAAATTATGCTCTGGGCACCCACCCAAAGACTACTTCCTCGTTTTGACTACGTCACAGTCAAGATTACAGAAAATCAGCACAGGTTTTATGAATTCATTCTAGAAAATTAGTCAAATTAGTCGGGATGTATACAAATGTTACGTAACAGTTACATTAGTGTTCTTGTGGAAGCAACCTAGATGTGCACCAATAGGGAATTGTGTAGCATATGACATATGCAGAAAAGGGACCACATGTGGCCCTTAAAATTAGATTTTAGAGTGCTTAATGAGACTGAAAAAAATGTTTGCAATATATTGATTGGTAAGTTTAGGTAAAGTGGGCACTAGAACAGAATATGCAGCAAGTTCTGCTTTTAAGAAATGCATTGAAATTGAGGGTAGAATGGTGGGTACCTGCCAGAGGCTGGGGGAGCAGTGGGGAGGATTGGGGAAAGGTTGACCAGTGGGTACTAAGGTGCAGTTAAGTAGGGGCAGGAAGTTCTAGCAAGCTACTGCACAGTAGGGTGGTTACAGATGGCAACTGTGTGCTGTATGTCTAAAAAAAAAACTAGCAGAAAAGATTTTGAATGTTTTTCTCCTTAAGGAAGTGATAATGCTAGAGATAGGCCTAACTTGATTAAACAATATATATGTGTATCAAAACGTCACACGGTACCCCATTAATACGTACCACCTTTGTGTTTCTTATCAGTTAAAGGTAAATATAATTTTAAAATATTTTAAAAATGCACCGGAAGTAGAAATAAGAATACTAACATGTGAATTGGAGCAGGGCTTATCTCTTTCTGTCTTGTAATGTTATAAGTGTCTTTTCCCTTTTTTTGTTTTTGTTTTTTTGATGGAGGAAGGTAAGCATGATTGGCCTTCATTGCACATAAGGGGCATGCAAATATCTCTGGCCTCTGAAGTGTGTTAATTTCAAGTAGCATACATGACGCTGCTTCTTTTCAGTGAGAAATTTGGTGAAAAAAAAAAAAAAAAAACAGCATGCAAATGATTCCCCTACATCTATGGTAGAGCGAGCCTGGTGCCAGATCACAAATCCAGCAACAGAGCTGCTGTGGATGGGGGGCAGCTTGACGTCAGCTCGCTGATGTCCCGGCACAGGCATTTTACCATTTCTTGCCCTTTCTTCTGCCGAGGCGCTGTATAGATCTTCCGTGGCATTTTGACTTGACGTTTCACAGCTGTTGCAAATCCACTAAGCAGCGACATGACACGGGCACTCTGAGGCCACTGGTAGCACGTTCGTTTGTGAGGAGATGCTAAATTCGCTGAGATAGTGAAAAGCTGGCATGTATTTATTTTGGGACGAGACGGACTCTTGTGAAATAGAGGGGCCCATTCTGGAAGAACTTGTAACACTCATTCATCTCGTGTTGTGCGCTGAGCTCTGATGCTACAGCTGTCATCCGCTCTCAATGAACGATTGTCATATTGTCAATCCACGATAATACAGAACAATTTTCATTCTCCATGTTGAAGCATCGCCATTGTAACATAATTCAGTTCATGTTAACAATGCTTTGATGACAATTCCCTTCCACTCCACCCTTTCAGCCCTCCCTCTCTCCTTTTCTTAACCAGAAGGAAATGTATTTTGACAATACGTGCGGTGTTACCAATTTTCTGCTTTTAAAACATTTTGGGCCCGTAGCCGTCATGGAAGCTGCAGAGAACACACCAATCTATTTTCTTCTTTCCTTATTGAATGCTCTTGGGTAAGCCAAGAATTGCTCTACGTAGAAGTATTTTCGGTGATTTCTTATTTGTTCTTAAACCATCTCCATAAAAACGTACGTGTATTCTTCTTCTTCCTTTCTTAAAAGGAACGCAATTAGAACTCAGCTCTCTTTGCTGTGGGTTTTACAGTCTGTTCACTAAAGAGTCTGCCTCTCTTTCCTTATGTGAACAGTGATGTCAGTACTGTTTACGTGGAGGAATTAACTGCCCTAATGAATTTATATTTGCTGATTTTCCCTAGAGGGGAAATTCGTCCTATGTATGAGTGTTCGCTGCCATTCAAGGTACTTTCCTGTCACAGTGAAGTATTTTAAGCTGATCCAGAGTGTTGTCTTTGTTAGAATTTTCCCAGGAGCTGAATCTAGGTGGGCACCGTTGATCTACTTAAAATACATGGTGCATACTGTTCCAGTTAGGATGCTGTGATTTCAAAATAAGAATTTTATGGGGGCTATTGGATGTTTGCACTTTGCTCATTTTTAAAACTGTTCACCTGCTCAGCTTCTTGCCCCCAAATATGGGGCAGAATGTGGGGCTGGGGGGGGCGGAGTTGGATGTCAGAGACCACCAGAAATTTTGGTAAGGTCACAAATGCCGCAGCTGACTGATTGGAATATCTACTGTATTGCTTTCCTGTGGGCTTTTCCTTGACCTTCCTATAAGTAAAAACCAGGGCTTTTGAAATAGCACGTTGCTCAAACAGAGGAAAACCAAATTGAGACTGAGTGAGAAAAAGAATTCGGCCTGGGATGTAAGAGTTGGGCAGAGCCTTAGGTAAATGAATTTAGATTTCACAAATCTACCTGCCTCCTATTCTGCGTTCATAAATGAGAACTTCAGACATAAAGAGTTCTAGAAGCAGCGGGAGGGAGAAATACATTCATAAAATATGTGTGTCAGGTACATGTATAAATGTATCACTATGCTACCTTCTTTTTTTCTTTATTTTAGTTTTTCTGGTGGTGGTGGTATTGGGGATTGAATCTACAAGCTACACCCCCAGTCCTTTAATTTTTTTTTTTTTTTTGAGACAGGGTCTTCCTAGGTTGCTGAGAGCCCCACTAAGTTGTTGAGCCTGTTCTTGAACCTGCAATCCTCCTAGCTCAGCCTCCCAAGTTTGGGGGTTACAGGCTTATTGCCACCATGCCTGGCTGAGTGCATCATATACTGTCTCAATATACATACAATTATAATGCACCAATATTTTTTTTTAATTAAAAAGTTAAAACTTTGCACCAAAAAAAAAAAAAAAAAAAGTATGTCGTGTTCCCCTTGTCACACCCTTAAATACTGTTGGTGTGTCTTGGAATAGACCAGAATTTGAACAGCTGGTCTCTTCGTCCCTACAGGCCTGGGCCCCTGTTTCTGGCTTGGGGCTCACCACACAGTCCCTTAGCCATTCAGGGTATTACAAACCCAAGTCCAGAGGCCTCGGGACCTGAAGTGTAAGACTTGCCCAACACTGGGGACAGGAAGTGGTGACTCCGTCACTAACTGAAACTTCAGCCAGATCCCCGGCTGCAGCAGGAAGCACAGGGGCCTGCGGGGAGCTCCAGGTCCCCCAGCCAGCTGCATCCCAGCCAGGGCCCTGCAGCACCGTCCTGTCACGTGACTCCTGGATGAGTGGGCCAGGCAGATGGGACATCAGCCTTACGTGTGTGTGTGGGGTGGGGGGGGACTGGGGATTAAACCCAGGAGCATTTCACCACTGAGCTGCACCCCCAGTCCTATTTATTTATTTATTTATTTATTTATTTATTTTGAAACAGGGTCTCGCTAAGTTGCAGAGGGTGGCCTCAAACTTGCAATCCTCCTGTTTTAGCCTCCCAAGTACTGGGCTTACAGGCATGCACCACCATGCCTGGCTTCACCCTTACTTTTGACTTTGCCCTTTTGGAAAGGGAGGCTGATTGGGGGGCAGAGAGGGGCAGGAGTCGGCAGAGCCACGCCCTGTTCTTAGAACTGTTGGTGTGGTACAGACAAGCTCTGCCAGCAGCGCTGAAAGCCACAAGTTAGAAGCAGCTGGTGTAGCTTTGGCATTTATTCACCCCTCCGCCCGCCCACTCAGCTCATGAAATGGTTAATAGCACCGGCTCTGGAGTCAGGCAGCTGGTTAGAATCCAGCTCTGCCATTTTCTGGACGTGTGATTTGGGCACAGTACTTATTTCCTATTAGTAAAATATGAATAATAATACTTCCTACTTCACAGGGGCTTGGGGAGGAATAAATTGGTTAATATATGCTTCAAATTGTATATTACAAAGCCAGGCACGGTGGTGCATGACTGCAAATCCCAGTACTTGGTAGACTAAGACAGGAGGATTGCAGGTTCACGGTCAGCCTCAGCAATGTAGCAAGACCCCCAAAGACCTAGCACCATCCTATTTCAAAAACAAAAACTAGAAAAGAGATGGCAGTGTAGCTCGGAGGTAGAATGCCCCTGGGTTCAATCCTCAGTACTATTAAAACAAACAAAGAGTACCTTATAGTAAGACTTTAGTAAAGGTTAGTTTCTCTCTCTCTCTCTCTCTCTCTCTCTCTCTCTCTCTCTCTCTCTCTCTCTCTCTCCTATCTCCTGTCTATCTCTGTCTCTCTCTCCTATCTCCTGTCTATCTCTGTCTCTCCTCTGTCTCTCTCTCTCTCTCCTGTCTGTCTGTCTGTCTGTCTGTCTGTCTGTCTCTCTCTCTCTCTCTCCTGTCTATCTCTGTCTACCTCTCTCTCTGTCTCTCTCTCTCTCTCTCTCTCTCTCTCTCTCTCTCTCTCTCTCTCTCTCTCTCTTTTGATGTGATCTCGCTATGTTGCTCAGGTTGGCCTCGAATCCCTAGGCTCAAGGGATCCTCCTGTCTCAACTCCCCAAGTAGCTGGGACTACAGGCATGTGCCATGGTACCCAGAGTATTTATTTATCTCTTGAAAGAGAGATGGCCACACATGTAGTCTTCCTAAAATCTCTTCTAGTTAAAGGTCTTTCCTAAAATCCTTGGGCCTCAGGATGATGGAATTGTGCTTGTCCCTTTAAATCCCAGGGGGATGGCTTTTCTCTGGGTTTATCATTTGGGGGCAATTTTTAAAAATGAATATTCTCCCCACCATGAACTGCAGTGGAGGTGAGGTCAGTCCTCTGACTGTTGGGGGTCAGCTGGATTTAAATCCCGTGCTTCAAGTTGGAATAGTTGATCCTCTGCCTTCCCTTCCCCTTCCATCTCTCAGCTCCCTTTCTCCCTGGCTCTCTTCATCTCTCTTCCTCTAGCCTGAGCCCAGCGGTGTGTGTATGGCTGTTCCGGCTCACAGTTCCTGCTTTGAGACCCACTCACAAAGTAGTATAATGTACCCCTCAAAAATTGGGATCCCTCTGTGTGTATTTGTAGAGTTGGCCCTTAAATAACTCCTGCCTCTGTAAAAGAAAGTAAAGTTTTGTTTTAAATGGCAGGAACATAAAAGTTAAAAAAAAAAAAAATATATATATATATGTATATGTAGTGTGTCATACCATGCACTGATTCCATGGTGTCCTCCAGGAAAGTTCCAGAGTCTGCATTTCAGAGACAAGCGAAATGGATCAGACACTTGCTAAACAGTAATTGTGGCTCTGTTCTCTCGGGGACTTGAGTTGAATTAACTGTATTACCTCAGATTGTCATCATGTCTCAAGAATAGAAGTAGGGTGATATTTTATGTTTATGTAGTGGTGGAAGAAGACTATTATTATAATAATATATATATATATTTGAATCCTGGTGAAATCAGTGAAGAGTTCATTCCTGACACCGAGTCCCCTACTCTGGCAAGATAAGGTCAGTAGGAAAGACATAAATATGGCAATTACTCTGTGCACAATTTAACATTTTCATTGTCACGAAATGATGATGTCCTTTTGTTAAGCTTTTAACAGCGTGGATTGTTCCTTTTTGAAGGGGCGTGCTTCGTCGTGTCTGATTTCTGTGGAACTTAATATTGGGTGCGGTGTGCCGCACAGGGTTGGAGCCAGCTGGATGGATCAGAAGAGCATCGACCGTGTTAACTGTGTGGAAGGGACGGGACTGTTACCTGGGGATGCTCAGGTGGGAGGGCCCTCATCCTCTCCTGGGACGTGAGTTCCTTACATGAGTTCTCTGCGGGGGTTGAGAGCCGCACACGAGGAGGAAGAAACCTCTGGGAGAGGTAAAGTCACCTTCAAGGTCAGGAGCGTGGTGACACAGAGGAGGGGTGACCGGAACATCCGGTTGCACAAGGGTAAAGCTTTCCACACATGGTCACCTGGAACACACCCCCTGGGCTGGTGGGCTGCAGGCGTGAGCGGGCACAGAGGTCATCCGAATGTGCCCAGGTGACCCAGGACAGGTGGGGACATTACAGCACGACCATTCAAGGCTTCGGGGATCCTTCCTCAAACCAGCCACAGCAGCCTCCTCCGCTCTCCCTTGGGACTGGGTCCTTTCCATCATTCCCCTGGTCCTCGCACCAAGGAGGGTTATGGCATTGGGTTTAACTTACCTTAGTTTACCGTAGTCATTCCCATAAGTGGCTGCCCTTTCAACTTAATCTCCTGAATTTTCATTTGGGAAAGGCTTTCTGTGTTTTACTCTTAATCTTTGTGACAACCCTGAGAGGGAGCTGCTGTTATTATTCCTTTCTTACACATGGGTAAACTGAGGCACTTGCCTAAAGTCACACATCTAGTTAGTGTTGGAGCTGGCATTACGGACCCAGATGGTCTGGCTTAGGGATCAGTGCTCTAAACATGTATAGAGCTGAGTGTGGTGACACATGCCTCTAATCTCAATACTTGGGAGGCTGAGACAGGAGGATTGCAGGATTGAGGCCAGTCTCAGCAACTTATCAAGACTCTCAGCAACCTAGTGAGACCTTGTTTCAAAAAATAAAATAAAATAGGGCTGGGGATGTATCTTGAGTTCAATCTCAGTATCAAATAGTAGATAGATAGATAGGTAGATAGATAGATAGATAGATAGATAGATAGATAGATAGATAGGGCAAACATGTAAGTGTGGTACTTCCTCAAGACACGCAGTCATTGTGCCTGGCCCCAGGATGTCAAGAAAGGAAACGCAAAACCCTTGCCCCGACTAGAGACAAAAAAATACACTTATAAAAGCATCAGAAGCCATGCAGGGGTCCTGCCATCGACATGTGCTGTCATTTTGTGTCCATTTTCCGCAGCTCTAACATTTTTACTCAGAGCCACGAGAGGTACACGGTTGCTTGCCAGTGGGGTGACCTTCGATGGTCATTTCATCCCCAGACATATGTGTTCAGAGGCGGGGGTGGGACCAGCGATCCTCCGGGGCCCTCCAGTCCTGAAGTTGCCCGGTGGGTCGTGTGTCGGGAGGGTTTTGCGAAGGGCTCTCAGCGGTACTGGGGATACGTAGCCCTTCCAGATGCATTGCTCTCCGATCCTCTTCCTCACCCATGTAGAATTTCTGAAGTCTCCCGTGATCTTTATTAATCACACTGGGACTGTCATCTCCT
This sequence comes from Graphiurus murinus, assembly GCA_004027655.1. Classification (NCBI taxonomy): domain Eukaryota; kingdom Metazoa; phylum Chordata; class Mammalia; order Rodentia; family Gliridae; genus Graphiurus; species Graphiurus murinus. The sequence continues at coordinate 25,378 of PVLC010008464.1, read as the reverse complement.
CAGACTCTCGGAATGGCTAAGGTGCCCTCTGCAGAAGGTATCGTGGCTAATGTTCTCATTACTGACTAATTGGCTAAAGAGACTTCTCTCACATTGCATTAAGGCTGATTGATAGTTTTCCATCACCTGATGGGTGGAATGGACAGCCAAACCAATTACCACCGCAAAGACAGCCCCGGACAGCCTAGCAGTGCAGCCAGAGACAAAAGGCCCTCGTGGATTCCGTCTAGTCGGGCGCCTGCGGAGAGTTTGTTAAACGGCATGATTGTCTCAAAGTACGACTTGACATGCCTTGAAGCATGTGTGCCCTCGGTCATCCTGCAGCTCAGGGGCCGCGTCTTGTTGAAGGAGCGTGTGCCCCTGGTTAGGTTTCAGGTGTGGGTAGCCTGGCCAGCTAGTTCGCTGTGTGGCTTATTGGTTGGCTCTGGCCGGGTGAGGACCTGCACGGGTTTGTTTAGAGCCGAAGCTGCCGGCTTCGTGAGTCGTGCCACTCAGGTGCATGCTTTGTGGCATCTTGTAGACTCGGCGTACTCGTTCCTTTTTGGGTTCATTTCCTTTCCATGTTGCTCAGGCTGTTTAGAGCAAATAATATTCAGGTCACTTGGTTAGTCATTTAAATTGAGTCCATTTCTTTGTGGCTAATGCATTAATTTATTGGAATCTCTGTTTACAAAGTGCAAACTCCAGTTGTAGAGTAGAAAGATAATAATGTGCTAAGAATTCAATGAACTTCTTGATCACATCTTAGTCATTTTTTTTTTTTTTTTTTTTTGTAAAGCAAAAGGTCACAAGTCATTTAGAAGGCTTCCCTGTGAACAGCCTTGAGTTTTGAGATTTTCCTGGAAATGAAAACTCAGGGTCGTTAGTGCCTTACATTCACAGGAATCTAGTGGCTCATGTTCCAGGATCACAGTGGACCAAGAGGTGCCATCTTGTCTTGGTCTGCAGCTCTCCTCACACACGTGTACAATGGTGTCTGCTGGAATCCTGGGGACTCGTGGCGATGTGGGTATGATACAGAGTCCTGTACTGAAGGAAGTTGCCATCCACGTTAAAGAGCGAGACTGGAAAGCACAGGGGAATGGCTGTCATTGCAGCACGCCCTGTAGTGGCTCTTGAGCCATGACCACCTTCAGGGTATTTTCTAAAATTACACATCACGGGATCGTTGCTAGAAATCAGCTCTAAGAGACCATCTGTTAGGAAAAGAAATGAAAGCAAGCATGATTATTCTTATAATCCCAAAATTCTTGTCTAGAATGCATGCGCTCAATCCAGGTAGAAAAGGAGGAAGCTGGAGGTGGTCCTTCTCAGGACCTGGATCCTCCTGCTCCACGACAGACCTGCTGGAGCCCTGTGTGGAGTGCACTGACCCATCTACACAGAGCCATCGAAGGGGTCAAGGGAGCGGTGCTGATCAAGCTCAGTCCCTGACCTGAAAAGGTCATTGTGCAGTACAGCACAATGAGGCTGATTTCAGGAGGGACAGGGTTTAAGCCAGGCATGGTGGCGCATGCCTGTGATCCCAGTACTTGGGATGCTGCGTCAGGATTGCAAGTTCAAGAGCAATCTCATCAATTTAATGAGACTCTTGACAACCTAGAGAGACTCTGTTTCAAAACAAAACATACAAAGGTCTGGATGAGGCTGTTCTTGAACCTGCTGCAGCAGCAGCAAGACAAAGCTCTAACAAAAAAAGTAGACAGGGTTCTGAAAAAAGTTACCCTTCAACTTCAGATGGAGCAATTTGGTGTCCAGCTTTAGTGTTCTATTAGCATTTTTAATGGAAATGGTTTTACATTTGTATTACCTAGAGGTAAAGATATGATTTATCTCTTAAAAGCTGTAGTTTAGTTAGTGATGCTAGTAATTGTACTTTTGGTAAAACAAAAGTATAGACAAAAACCTGGGTCCTGAGTTCAAATATCGGATCTGGAAAGGACTGCTGATTTCATATATTTGAAACATAAACATTCTGCCCCTGAGAGTCTAACCCTAGAACTCCCTAGGCTCGTCTTGTTGGACAACTAAACACACTTTTGACGAGGGTCAAGTAACTCTTTTCCAGTGTGGTTTGTAGATGCTACTCTGCCTGCCTCTCCCATGCATAAGACCCATCAATGTGTTACTTTATTTGGTGATATATTATTAACTAAAATTTACTGGAAGTAAGCAAGCAAGGGGACAAAATGCAATCAAATAATAGCAGTGCCTTCTCTTACAGTCTCTTCGAATCCAAAGCAAGCTAAGGTACTGAATTGAGCTTATAGATATGTGATTATTGGACAGTAGAACCTCAAAAAACTATGCTATTCAGGGCTTAAGTTGCTCAGTCAAAGTCAAAGTGTAACCAAACTATCTCCTATCAGTTGTTCATTTAGAAGGAGCTGCCTTCCACATTGAGTCTAGGCAGCAGTTTGTTTTCAGCTTGTTCCTTGCATAGGGCCTTTGGTAAGCTGTAGAGTCCGAGCCAAGAACAGCAATCCTGGGTCCTGGGTTTGCCCCTGTCCTGCTACCTGGCTGGTCTACCTCGCAGAATCCTTGCGGATTCTGTAGCAGCCGTGTATAAACACTTGGGTGCTATACACCGAAGCTGTCATGCTGTAGTGGTGGTGGTGGCTGCTGTTATTATTACTGGCCCACCCAGGGCGGGGGGGGGGCAGTGTGTGGTGATGACGCTGAGACCCACTTCGAGGTAGATCATCATCAGAAAACAGTTTTTCCCTGACCAGGCTGCTGCATGTCCAAAGGCAGGTAAATTGTTTAATGTATCTTACAATGATTTTTAAATAAGAACTGAAAAAAATTTTATTTTAAAAACCTTCTGTCTTTGCTTAATGTAGGTAGACATTGTTTCATCTGATCCCCAGTACCTTGCCAACACTTGACCATTTGCTCGGTTCTTAGGCACTCAATGACCGGATCGTCATGACAGCTGCATGGGGCGGTCCTATTGTTATCTTCATTTTACATCCGTGTAAATGGAGACCGAGAGGGTTTGACTTGTCCAAGATCAAAGAGCTAGGCAGCGCCAAGGCTGTTTTGAATCGGGTCATCTGATTCCACAACTTAGCACTCATAACCACTGCTGTCCTGCATCATGTAGCCTCTGACATGCGGTAGAAACCTGACGAGTACTTAGTGGTGGCTGGTGACCAATGTCATTAGGAGCTAGGGTGCTCTTTAGGCTGGCTCTCCTTCTGACCCTGGTTTCCATGTTTTACCACCAAGCCCCAGTTCTTCCCTGTACCCTGCCTCTGCATCTCCATTTCTTTTCTGAGGCTTGAATCTTTCTGCAAAGTCTTTCCTCTTCAGTCTCATCTGCATGAATTTCTCCCTTCTTTACATGCCTACATTTTCTACATGGAGATAAATTACTGCCTCTCACTCCCAGTCGTCTTTTCGTGAGCTGCTGCCATTGCTACGGGACACAGTTAGAAGCAGCGTGAGAGAGCTCTTTCCATTTTCCTCCTTGTAGCTCCGGGTACGGTGATGTTCGCCGGATGTGCTCAATGCGGAATTCTAGGTCTATTGATTATGTGAAATCCATATGGGAAGAGGAGATTCTGCTGGAGCCTTAATCTTCTACAGCTTTTTGGAAATCCAAACACCGGCTAATGTTCTGAACACCTGTTCACAGTTAGAAGCTGGAGGCTTTTCCCAGAAAATGCAATCTCTCCCTTCCTATGACCTTTTGACCAGAGAAAAAACAGCCAGTGCATGGGACTCTAAAGAGACCATGGAGGATAAGTAGCAAGTTCATTTTCTCATTCTTTGTAGAGAATTTTTTAATAGTAAAGGTGACATAAGTTCATTGTATAGAATTTATCAACAAGTAGAAATGCAAGAGAATAAAAATTGACTATATTTTTGGATCTCTAGTAAGTTCTCCTTAGAATAAATTTTTAGAAGTGATGCTGGCAGTATGAAGAGGGTTCAAAGGTTAACTCTTTTATAACAGACTGCCAAAACCCTTTAATTAGATAATGCCAATTTACTCACTTGTGCCAGCCATGGATCTGTGAGTCTGGGGCTCTTATGTAATGTAAAATAGAAAATGTTTTCAGATAACTTACAGTTTTGATAGTTGAAGGCCACCGAACATGCTTAAGTTTGGTGGGGAACTGAATGGAACTGGGATGATTCTAAATTCTGGTTTATTATAAATAATCAGCAATTTCAGTATCCTTGAAAATTGAATAATTTCAAGTTTGAAGTCTTCACGTGGGGTCAAATCACTCTACATTCAGTGCTGGCGGTTCAACAAATTCTAAGACAGGTCAGCTACTGCAAAAATAGGCTGAGCAGCCACTTCCAATTTTGCCTGAATTTTATCACTGTGCTAAAAGGGCACTTAACCTCTTGAGCTTCCCTGGCCTTGTCTTTGAAAGTGAGTGAATTGGACTAAATTATATCTAAAACTATTTCCAATTCTGTGATTCTAGAACCATCAATCCAAATCTATATGGGTACATTTAGAGCCATGGGAATACTGTTTAGTGGGGGAAGAGATGAAACACTCCTATTTAAAGACAGGGAAGTTTGAGGCTGAAGCTTAGCTTGATAGAGGAAGGATTTAAAGTTTCACATTTTCTTTGGACAATGTTTCTTTTTCTTCTTTTAATTGTATATACTTTTATTGATGCATTGTAGTCTCACATCATAATGGAGTTGGGAGTGATAGTGACATCCATGCACACGGCATGTGGTTGCCTTCCCCAGGTCCCTCTCTGCTTCCTCCCCTTCCCTATGTGAGATTGAGATTGCCCTTGGCATTCTCACATACGCACGTAATGTCTATGAAAGTGCCTTCTTTGTTAATTCTCCTTCCTGACACCACCACCCTCCCCTAGACCACCTCTCTCGCTTCCCTGGGCTTTCTCCTCCATTATTTAAAGTCCCTCGTGTATCCCAGTACTCCCTAGCTTCCATATATGAGATAAAAACATGTGACCTTTCATTTTCTGTGATTGGCTAATCTCACTTAACATAATGTTTTCCAAGTCCATCCATTTTCCTGCAAATGACATAATTTTGTTCTTTATTGTGGATATCCCATAATTTGTAATCCATTCATCTGTTGATGGACACCTAGGTGGGTTCCATAATTTGGCTATTGTGAATTGTGCTGCTATAAACATGGATATGCATGTATCACTAATATTCTGATTTCCATCAGTTCCTTTGAAAAGACATCCAGGAGTGGTCTAGCTGGATTATATAGTGGATCCATTCCCAGTTTTCTGAGGAATCTCCACACTGATCTCCATAGCAGCTGCACTAATTTGCAATTCCACCAACCGCGTAGAAGAGTTCCTATTTCCCCACATCCTCGCCAGCATTTATTGTTATTTGACTTCTTGATGATTGCCATTCTAATTGGAGTTAGATGAAATCTCTGTATAATTTTTATTTGCATCTCTCTAATTGTTAATGATGTTGAACATTTTTTTCATATATTCATTGGCCATTTGTGAAGTGTCTAGTTCACTTGTCCATTTTGTTAATTGGATTGTTGGTTTTTCTTAGCAGTAAGTTTCTTAAGTTCTTTGTAAATCTAGTCATTAGTCCTCTACTGGAGGAGTAGCTAGCAAAGATCTATTCTGTTGGCTCTCTATTAAGGTTCTTGATGGTTTCTTTTGCTGCACAGAGGATTTTAATTTAATGTAATCCCAGCATAATTTATTTTTTCCCTCCTCCTCCTCCTCTTCCTCCTCCTCCTCCTCCTCCTCTTGGATTGGACCCAGGGGCATTCTACTTTCCCCTTTTATTTCAAAGCAGGGTGTCACTAAATTGCTGAAGGCTGGCCTCAACCCAGCAGTCCTCTTCTCTTTCCCAAGTACTGGGATTACAAGTACACACCATGCGCTTGGCTATTTGTATTTTTATTTAAGACACTTAACTAGTCAGCCAGGACAGACAGAGACTGCAAAGTTAGTTCCAGCAGCTGATAGATTTGCTCCCAGTAAGTTGGAAGGGAAGGGCATGGCATGACTAGAGGGAGAGCCAAGGCAAACGTGCGCACGTTCAGAAGGCAGAGGGTCCCACTTACAAGAGGAAGAGCACCTTTGCGAGAGAGCGCTCAGCCACACCTCGGCAGGCAGAAATAGCAGAAGGCGGTTACTAAGGTAATCTTGTCCTTTGCAGAATCTCGTGGTGACTAACCCTATGGAAGTTTTAAAATTTATGGATGAAAGTTTCCAGGCCGAGGCAGGGTTATTATAAAATTTAAGTTAAATCCCGCTTCGAAAATGTCACTCATTGAGAATCTTTGTATAAGCAATATTGCAAAGCCTTTGCTGATGGATTACTTATTTGAATCAAAATTTAATATAGTGAAATTTCAGTGAAAGAATTGTGTCAGGCTCATGGGGCTTGTTGTCTATCCTCTGAGAACTCTCTGTAGTCTCCTCACATACACTCACGAACTTTCTCAGAGTTCCAGGCTGGGCGAAACTTTTTGTTCTCTGCACAGTTTGTAAGAAAAAAAAAATTACTTAGTTCATTTTTAAATATTTATTCTTTCTATAGTAATATTATATACACAGAATCTCAGCTTTGATCCTTGGAGGAGAGCCGAAGGTCCAGTGTTCTGACAATTTCCTAGGGACACACACAGTGGCTGTATTTGAAGAATAAATATTTAAATCACAGAATAGGTAAGCACTGGAAGGATAATGGAGAAGTTTTCATTGTTGTTAATCTATTTGTGCTTGAATTTGTTTTAAATGCCCCTTATGATTTTTTTTTTCTCATAGTCCTGACTAGTGGCCGTGTTGAAGGAAAAGGGTCTGAGCCTGCATAGCTTGGCGAGGGGTGCACTGGGTGCAGCATGGGTGCAGCCCGCAGCTGGTTTCTGGCTGGATTTCCAGCTCTGCTGTCTCTCCCTATCGACCATGGGATATTCAGATGGCATTATATACTGATGCTGCGGAACTCTATGCAATTTCTGAGTTTCTTGTTACAAAGGCAGGAGCCTCAGTCTCTGCCTAACACTGCAAAGCCTAGAGAGATAGTGGTGATTTGGACCGTCCCTGGGCTTTAAAATGTCTCCTCTGATATGAGGCTCAGGGGTGGCAGGGGGTGACCCCACAGCTTCCCCTCCAGCCTGCTGCTGGCAGCAGTTGGAAGCTGCATTTGGATCTCAGCTAGCTGGGAAACCAGGGTGCAGGGCCAAGAGGTGGGGTGTGCACATGCAGGGAGTCGAAAGCAAAGAGGTCGAGGTGAAGTGAAGGCGTCTGCAGTTTCAAGGAGACGCAGAAGCAAAAATGGATGGAGAGGAAAGAGGCGGGG
>PVLC010008464.1:0-17985 GCA_004027655.1 Graphiurus murinus | reverse complement strand
CCACCCAAGCAGGCGAGCTTCCCTCGGCCAGCATCGCTCAGCTGAGCACAGGTCCCATCCCGGGCTGGTGTCTGTGGTCCAGCGCCATGCGCGTCACAGCTTATCAATCCGTGGCTGTAATGTTAAGATCACTTAGCTCTTTGTCTCCAAGAAGATTCCTTGAACTCATTGATGCTCGGTTGGGGTGGCATCGACAGATGAACGCGATGATCTTGAAAATGGGAGGGAGGAAGCCCCGTGCCCCTGGGCAGGTCAGCGCCAGAGCTGAGGAGGAGAAAGCAGATGCGCAGTCAGAAGAGGTGTGGGGGCAGAGCTCGCTCGAGCTCCTGGGATCCTTCCCACGCACAGGGCGTTACGTTCACTCCCAAGTGGAGCGTGTGTGAGGACCGGGAATGTGTGGGCAGAGGGCGGAAAAATTAGAGAAGCGGATTTGTCGCCATGGTCTCAGTTTATCAAGCCAAGCAGAGTCCTTAAACTCTCCAAAACAACTTTAAAAACATGAGCGTATGCAGGAAAATACACCAAGTGGGTGTAGCACGTCTGTTTGTATCACTTGGAATCTTTCTGTGATGTATACTTACATTGTACCAAGAGAAGTACAGAAAGAAAATAAAATCGGTGGGTTTGGAATGAAAACATTTAGATTGCTTTAAGTGGTATGAATTTTATAGAATATAGTAAGTTGGTACCTTGTTGCCATTTTTTAAGGAAAATGTACACATTTGCTAAGCTGATATAAAAATGGCATTTATGTAATAATTATGGGAATCTTCTTTCAACCTTTTTAAGAGAAGCTTATATTTCAAGTGATAAATGGAATATTAACAAATAGTTTAATATTTATTAAAAGTTACAAGCCCTCTTTTATTTAGTTTATTAGTTTATGATAGACTTTTGTTTATTTGTTTTTAAAAGTTTTGGTACTGGGGATTGAACCCAGGAGCACTCTACCTTCAAGCTACACCTCCCCCAGCTTTTCTAGTTTATTTTATTTTGAAACAGGGTCTTGCTAAGTTGCTGAGGCTGGCCTTGAACCTGCAATCCTCCTATCTCAGCCTCCCAAGTACTGGGATTATAGGCAAGCACCACCACACCTGGCCCTAGTTAGACTCTTTGAAATGAAACTTATTCTCAAAAATTTCCCTATTTAAAAAATTCTCTGCCACAACAGAGGCAGAAAACTAGTTGGTTATTAATCTAGCATAACAATTGTCACCAGGTCGGTTGTCACACATAAAGAAAGGAAAACAACACAACAACAAAAAGGAGTGAATATTAGTAAGAACAAAAATAAGCATGGATGTTACAGGAAAGAGAGGGAATTGAGCGTCTTGGTTTGAGGTCTTGGTGAGGGGAGATGGCTGTCTCTCGTGGCTGTGGAAGGATTCAGAGGGCAGCCTCGCTGGAGGAGACCATGTCTCTCGTGGCCATGGAAGGATTCAAGGGGGCAGCCTCGCTGGAGGAGACCATGTGCACAGTTCTGAGTTGGAGAATCCACGGCAGACACCACGTCGCCCCTGTGCTGTGCTGAGCAGGGACTGGTCCTGCTGAGCAGGTGGCACCTGTCCCGCTGGAGTGGGAGCAGGTGGACATGCGTAGCCTCTGCCCGTTTAGCTGGGTCCTGTGGTCCTGTGGCACTGCTCACCTTGTACAATTGGGGCAGGTGCTTCGCTCAAGGTGAGCAATTTCACAAAGGCCAGATATCATTGGAAAAACCAGAGGCAATATCAAAGTGACAATGACAACTGTGAAGAAGAAAAAAAAAAAGAAGGAAAAAAAATGAGATAGAAGCCTGAGAGTAAATGAAATCTGTCCACAGGACTCTCATGAGAGAGCATGAATCATCAAAGAGGTTCAGAGTTACAACCAAGAAGTATTTATGGCGATCAGTGGAGCAAAGGGTAATCATACCAACATAATAAAGAAGAGAAAGGAAGGCACACTGGAGATAAAGGAGGCCTGGCATTAAGTGAATAGGGAGATAAGCTTAATGATTATGCTCAAATGACGGAGCTGTTGGTGGGCAAATGGCTGAGTTTCTGAACTGCTTTTAAAAACTGGCCTTTAAGAAGATAAATAAGGATAATTAAACAGTAATGAAGACCTGTTCCATTTTTAAAAAGAAGAAGGAAGAGAAGAAGAAAACAAATAAATAGGCCAGGTCTTGGATGATGTGCCAGCCAGTGTTAATGGAAGTAGTAATGAATTCATCAAAATATGGAAGCTCTCCTATGGAAATCACAAAGAATAATGAGAGAGAGAGAGAGAGAGAGAGAGAGAGAGAGAGGAGAGAAAGAGAGAGGCAGAGGCAGACACTGAGACTCTGACTGTGCACAGGATGCATTTCCAATTCTGAAATCTACAGAGCACTATTGGCAGGGATATCACAGATAATCCGAGTGTAGGTTCATTCTGTTATCTTATTTCAGCTATCTTCTTCAGATTCCTTCCCCACGAGCCTGTTGATCATAGCTACTACTAAGAAGCCACACTGAGCTTTCTGTCCTCTTCCTGCCCTATCAAGGCTCCAGTGTTCCTAATGTGTAGTAAAAAAAAAAAAAAAAACAAAACAAAACAAAAAAAAAAATTTTAGGAGAGATACTACTCCGTATACTCTACAGAAGAGCCCCTGAATAATTAATTTTTAAATAGAATTAGTCCTTAATCTTTTCCAAGCACAGTACCTGCCCCTAGTAAGTATTCTATAGACATAGACTGAGTAAATAAATGAGTTAGGAAAACTACATTGCTACCAAACAACCGAGTATTGGAGAAGGCAGATACATGAGCGTCTGTGGGAGGGCGGGGCCACGAGACACAAACAGCACAGATTTACAAAGATTTCCATGTTAGACCAGCTTAATTGATTTTGTTTTGTTTTGTTTTAGAAATCTATATGCAGTAGACAAAAACAGTACACTAAATATATTATTATTTCTAAATGCATCCAGATATTAATGAAAGAATTGATAGCAGGTCTCATGAAATCTAGTTCAGAAAATGAATTCAAATTGAGTCGAATATGTCAGATTGATTGAAAAGCACCGGAAGGACTGAAAGTGTGATGATAAATGGCAGTGTATTGGGTTTCGCGGGGGGTGGGGGTCTGTTCAGCATGGGCTTATTTAACATCTTCATTAATGATCTGGGTTGGGATGTAAACAGCACAGTCATTAAACGTGTAGAAGCTCAAGAGAGAGATTATAAGCACCGGGTCAGGCAAAGGACAGTATACAGAGACTAACCTACTCAAGAACAGAACGCTGTTCAAAACTGATTACAATCAGTAATGGCCAGCGGTGTTTCCTCTGTGCAGAGCACAGTCCCAGGCACCACAGAAGGCTAAGAGATGAGTAAGGAGTATCAGCAGGGCTGGGTGGAGTTCGGTTGCAGAGCGCTTGCCTAGCATGCATGAGTCCCCGGGTCTCAGACACAGCACTGTAAAAGAAAAAGTCTCAGCCCGACTTGGAGGTGCATGCTTGTAGTCCTAGTACTAGAGAGGCTGAAATAGGAGGATCGCAGTTTCGAGGCCAGCCTCAGCAACGTGACAAGGCCCTCAGTAACTTAGTGAGACCCTGTTTCAAAATGAAAATAAAATAGGGCTGGGGTATAGCTCAGAGGTAGAACACCCCTGGGTTTAATCCCCAGTACCACATACACCCTCATGCGTGCGCGTACACACACACAAAGTCTCCGCAGACAGAAAATGCAAACAATCAACTTAGCATGGGGAAAAAGGGAGCTGCAGTAAAGCACAAGACAGAAGTGGTGACATTCTGAACAGAACAGGCAGGACTGCAAGGTCAAACTGTTGTACCAGAAGGAAAACAGCTGGAGCAAGAAATATCCAGAGCAGCAGCCTGGCTTAGATCTAGGGTGGCACCCTGTGCCACCGAGAAGCAACAAGACAGTGACATTTCTTTAGTCTGGCTCTCAGTATGATCACAGATAGTAGAGTCGGAACATTGGGTGCATCCAGTACAAAATCACTTCTCAGTGGGACCTATCTCTTTTATTATTACTATTTTTCTGTGTTAAGGTAAACTGCTAGGTACTGTCCCTAACTTAGTTTTTTCTTTTCTTTTCAATAGGATCTGAGGACCACTACTATAGAAACACACATAAATACAAATGAAAGTATGGCACATAGAAAGGCTTATTAGTTATTTACTTATGATATTAAATAAATGGTAGCAACCTAATATCCAATAGTAGGAGGAAATTTAAGAAAATTTTACTTTTCCCACTTGACAGGATATGTTCTACCCATTAAAGTGTGTTTGTGAAGAAGCAGAACAGGAAAATACTCAAATTTTAGATGTTAGATGAGAAATATAGGATGTAAGATTTTGCCGCCAAGTGTGGTGATTAAAAGCAAAATGCAGCCGGGCGTGATGGCACACGATTGTAATCCCAGCATTTGGGAGGCTGAGACCGGAAGATCCAGGTTCTCGGCCAGCCTCAGCTACTTAGTGAGGCCCTCTGCAACTTAATGAGACCTTGTTTCAAAATAAAGAATAAAAAATAGGGCTGGGGGTATAGCTCGGAGGTAGAATGCCCCTGAGTTCAATCCTCGGTACCACAAAAAAAAAAAAAAAAAAAAAAAAAAAGGCAAAATGCTAGTGTATTTTTAGGAACAAAATGGTTGTCGTTGTGCAAGGAGACAGGGGATGCTAGAAATATAGCACTGGTGGATTTGGACCTACTAATATTCAGAGTGTTCATTCCTGTCTTTAAAGGCTTTTATTTGTATTTTGATACAGGTTTTGACGAACCTCTAGTAAAGGTATTCTGGGAAAGCTATAGTGATTTTAACTATGTGACCATTTTCTTTGAAAAATACCTAACTTTCTAATGGTTGAGGGATATTAGTTGTTCTGAAGATGTTAGTCATCCCTGGAATGCCAGATAGAAGTTTGACTCCTACAAACACGTGACCAAATGAGTTTAAATACTAGGATGTGACTGGGTGTGGTGGCACATGCCTGTAATCCCAAAACTAGAGAGGCTGGGATAGAATCACAGGTTTATGGACAGCCTCAGCAATGTAGCAGGACTCTCAGCAACCCAGCAAAACCCTCTTTCAAAACAAAAAATTAAGAGTAGGGATGTAGTTTGTAGGTAGAATACCCCTCAGTAACACACACACACACACACACACACACACACACACACACACACACACACATAAATAGAAGCTCAGTGTTAGATACTTGCCTAGCATGCATGAGGCCCTGCACTCCATCCCTCATGGTACAAAAACAAAACAAACCAAAAAGGACAAGGATTTGATAAGGAAATGCTCACCATGTACCCAAACACACACACACACACACACACACACACACACACACACACACACACACCCCTACCCCTCAACAGTGAAACTGATTATTCCTAAGAACTGAGAGTTCATCTCTGGGAGAGCTTATAAATGCCAATTACCTATCAGTGGTCAGAGAAAGCAGACACATGTTCCTTATTCCCTCTCAGGCAGGGGCTGAGACTGTTGAGTGAGAAGGAGACTTCTAAAGGAAGTCGAAGCAGAGACAGCAAATCCAGAGCTGGCAGTCCTGTAACATCTCCTGGCAACAGCGCTGGTGCCGTGACTATGATTCTTTTTCTTCCCTGTCTTCCTCGGGGCTGCTTTATGCTCTTCCCCTCCAATTCTCCCTTCTTTTGCTGGGCTCAGGCTTAGCAGACGTGAGCGATACACCCAGCTGTGTATCTGGCCATTTCTTAAATAGTTGATTTCAAGTTACTTTACCTGCCATGCATTTCTTTTCATAGGATGAATTTTTTTTTGTTTTTTTTTATCAAAATATTTTATTGTGAAAACTGTCGAACATATATAAAAGCAGGGAGGATAGTGTAATGACCCCTCATATACCATCTCTCAGGTTCAGTGATTATCAAGATTTTGTTATTCTAATTTCATCTGTTTCCCCCCTTTACTCATCAAATTAGGAATCAAAGACATCGTATCATTTCACTCTTACTTACTTTAGGATGAATCTCTAAAGTAAGTGGAGATTTCTCATGTAACCACAGTGCTATTATCAAATTTGACAAAATTAACAGTAACTCCTTGGCAACATCGAATACCAAGACCATAATCAAATTTCCCTGATTAGCCCCAGTCTTTTCCAAGTTTGTTTTGTCTCATGGATTGAACACACAGGACATGTTTTTGGGATCTAACCTTATCTTTCATGATATGGCATGGTCTAAGTAGAACAGGAGGTCAGAAATTCCTTTTTGTTTAGTTACAGTATCTCTAAGTGATGTCACTCCACTATCTCTATATACATTTATGGCGACAGTTCTCCATTTCACAAATGAAGCAGGAGGTCTCACGGCATAGTGATTAAGAAGTGGACTCCTGAATTCACATCTTCACACCACCACTTACACCTGGTGTGGGATCTTAGCACGTCTTATCCTCTATGACTCAGTTTTCACATCTGCAAAAGTGGGATAATAATAGTGCCAACCTTGTAAGATTGTTAAGATTAATACATACATATACAAATTGCTAGAATAACATCTATTATGCATCAGGCACTTGTGTCCCTGCTGTAAAAACAAGTAAAAAGCCAACCTCAACTTGCAGAGGGATATCCCTTAGTTCTCCCTGTACTATTTTAAAAGGGTAGATAATATGTAAATAAACATAAAAGATGGACAATTTTATGAAACTGAATAAAAGGCATATATTTTCAGTATTAGAAACAATCCTCTGGATTGTGACGATTTTCTTTTAAAGTTGAAATTGTCAGGATTGGCAGCATTTCGAGTGCAAACATCAGAGAATGTGGCCCAAGAACGTAGGCCTAAAGAATTGGTTATGAATTCGCTTCATTTCTCTGTCTTGGGTGAATAATGTTTATTAAACTTGCATATTTAAATGAAAAAGTACAAGAAACTATTTAAAAAGTTATGTCTGCATGCCAGCAAATGTTTCAAAGAACAAATAAAAGCTTGTTTTAGCAATTCTCTGCAAATTCCCTCCCTCCACACCCCCCCCCCAACATCCTTTGCAATATTAGCACTCAGCCTGTGCATAAAGGGCTGAATGTGAAGGGTTGTAAAGGACCCATTGTCTCGCCTGCTCCTGGTGATGTGATTACTTCTGAGGTGGCTTAGTAGGGCTGGGGGGTGGGGGCAAACTGTGGAGTGACTCCCAGACCCCAGCTTCCATGCTGTGGATGGATGATAGCTACTAAGCCAAAGCACCAAGTGTCTGGATAGCCTCTGACCAGGAAGCTGGTGTGGTTCAGCTTCCTCAGGAAATTGGAGTCCAGGGAAGTTTGGTCACTTCTTCAAGGAAAGAAGGTGGGAACTAGATCTGCTCTCTGTATTAGTCAGCTTTGCCTCCCTGTGACCAAGTACCTGACAGTAACAACTTAGAGGAGGAAACGTTTATTTGACTCACAGTTTCCGAGGTTCAGTCCATAGTTGGTGGGCTAGCAGAGTGTGGCGGAGGAGAGCTGCTCCACTCATGGCAGCTGGGAAGCAGAGAGAGAGAGAGAGAGAGAGAGAGAGAGAGAGAGAGAGCGCCTCCTTCAGCCCACCTCTGGACAGTATGGCAGCAGAGTGGGGCAGAGGAGAGCTGCTCCACTCATGGCAGCTGGGAAGCAGAGAGAGAGGGAGACCTCCTTCAGCCCACCTCTGGACATTATGCATTGAGGACCAAGCTTTCAGCACCTAAGTTTGGGAAACACAGGGCTCTCTAAACCCCAACAATAACACTCTCCCCCTGGCCCAGAGTTCTTAGCATCATTCCGCACAAGAGTTAATAGGGGCCAAGGAAAAAAGACTAGCTGGTCAAAAAGCTTGGGAAACACTGGCTTACATCTGTCATGTTGCTGTCTCTCCTGCTAGACTGCTAAGAGCCTTCACTATCTTAAAAAAGGGGGAATCTCACAAAGTATTTCTCAGGGTTTCAGGGACCACAGAAGCTCTTTTTCACTGAATATGCTTTGGGAGAAAAACTCCTCTGTGCTTTTATGGCCTTTTCTTGAACAGAGTACACAACCCGAGAACTGAGGGAGGAAGTAATGGCATCCACTCGTAATATTTCTAACAGCCCTCCTGACCTGTCTTTGAACTAGGGTTATACATTCCTCTATTGAGTTAGTAGTGGCAGATGAAGACAGGGAAGGGAAGGTAAAAATTGATTAAACTGCTTATGAAGTGGGCAGAGCCAAAAAGAGGTGGGCATACATTGTCTCTTCTTAGTTCCTTCAGCTTTACAAAACAGAGATGGATTTCTCTTCTGACCCTGCCTCCTGTCCTGTTGCTTCCTCTCTGGTCTACACCAACTCCACTACTTCTAGAACCAAGATAATCCATTGTTCTTTGCTAGGCATTTTATTGATCTTCCACATTATTAATATTCACTTTGGGCTGCCAGATTAGCTCTAATGAACCATTTATGTTTATTTTTAGCACACTTAGAAAGTTGATTGTATTCTACAGTGCAGGAATTGTATATCTACAAGGAATGAGAAATCTTTCCCTCTCTCCCTTTTTCCTGTTTATCTCACATTAACTTTATTCTGAAAGGAAACAAAGAAAGCCCTCAATTTATGAACACCCTATTCCAACCATTTCTTGGAGACTGAGAATTTATGTTCCCCAAGACACAATGCTCCTATGTTATCCCACTAAAAATTTCCCCCTTGTGATTAACAAACTACACATTTACAATGAAAAGGAAGCAATTTGGTTTCAAATATCATAGAATACATTTATTATATTTATTTCCCTTTTTTAAGGGGGGAGGATAATACTGGAGATTGAATCCAGTGTATTCTACCTCTGAGTTACACCCTCAGCCCTATTTTACTTTTCATTTGGAATCAGGGTCTCCCTACATTGCTGAGAGCCTCACCAAGTGACAGAGGCTCTTTTCAAGCCTGTGATCCTCCTGTTTCAGCCTCCCAAGTACTAGGATTACAGGCAAGCACCACCACACCTGGCTCTATTTATTTACTTTTTAAACAGATGCTTCCCTCTCCTGCCCAGACTCACTTGCTGGAATCAGGGACCCACTTCAGCCCTTCCCCCGCCCCAGGGCCATGGAGGTTGTATAGGGTAGCAGGAGACCAGGGGCTCTGGGTCATCTGTCACTTGCCCCCACTGGTTACTTGACTTTTGATGACTCACTTTCCACTTCCCTAAAACGGGAGGATGCCTGTCCAAAGGGAACCTGGCACATAGAAAACTGCTACTTCAGTGTTTACTGTATTACTAAGATGGTGCTGATGTTGGAAGGAGATCTGGGGGAGGTGGAGACGGGAGTGGTTTGAGAGATTTGGCTGAAGCCACACCAAATTGTGGAGAGTATTGGGTGAGGGCACTGCGTTGAAGGAGATGGGAGGTTGGTGGAGTAGATTAAGAAAAGCTAAACTGGCTAAAGAGAGGAAAGAACAAAGAAGGGAGATTCCCAATGTAGTTGTGGCCTGTACTGGTATAGAAAAAAGAGGAATCAGAAAGGGAAGGGAAATTCTTGGGTCATTTTTTAATGTGGCAGACGAAGTCAGGAATGTGGGTAGATAGTTTTGCCACTTCTCAGCTCTTCTCTTGTAGCTTTGAGACCTAGGACTAATTACTTAGCTACTTTGAACCTTAACTCCCTCAATTTATAGGCAGTGATCTATGAAATCTATGAAGTTGAGAACGTGTTTCTGAAATACCTAGTTTGTACAAGGCCGTAATAAATGCTGGCGTTTGTTCTTGGGTAAAGGCTATGTTGCTAAGTACTTCCAACAAATTAACCCCTCCCTCATTCCAAGTTAATTTCTGTTACTTAAATAATATACTTTTCACATCTGAAAAGTTGAAAATTTAAAATAGCTAAGCAACATGTTCAAGATCACATAGCAACAAAAGGGTCACATTGGGACCTGCAGCTTGGAGGTTTAACTTTTCCCAAGCCTTCTTTTTTCTTTTCCTTATTTTATTTTTTGTACTGGGGATTGAACCCAGGGGCATTCTAACCTCTGAACTATACCCCCAGCCCTTTTTAATTTTTAGTTTGAAACAGGGTCTTGCTGAGTTGCTGAGGCTGGCCACAAACCTGCAATCCTCTTGTCTCAGCCTCCCAAGTACTGGGATTACAGGGCTCGCCACCACGCCCCGGCTTACCTTCCTCCTAATGCACAAATGCATAACCCCAATGGAAGTAGCCTTCTGGTTTTATTTCCTGTGGTGCACAGAGAAGAGATGGTCTTCTCCACATATTGTCTGTTTTGTCTCTGTAATGGCTAGGGTGCTTTGAAAATGAACAGGCGGCCCGACATGGTGGTGATGGTTGTAATCCCAGTACTTGGGAGGCTGAGACAGGAGGATCGTGGGTTTATGGCCAGCCTCAGCTATTTGGTGAGACCCTCTGTAATTTAGCAGATTCTGTTTTAAAATAAAGACTAAAAGATATAGGGCTGGGGATGTAGCTTGGAGGTATAATGTACCTGGGTTCAATCTCCAGTAACACACACACACACACACACACACACACACACACACACACACACACACACAACAAGTGACCACTGCCTTCGCTTCCTGCAGATCAGATCTTGGGGCAGACTCGTGCATTTGGCTGTGTTCTGTCTCCCTGGCAGCCCCCTGCAGCCGGCTCAGGATGAATTTTGCCTTGCCACCTGATGCAAGCATGTAAACTTGGGTAAACTTAAAGAGTGTGGCCAGTTTTACAGAGAGGCTGACTCCAAGGAAGAGTTTTCCCCCAACTCAGTTTTTTATTTGTATTTGGTCTCTTTCCCATGGCGTTGGGCCCTCCTCTTTGCAAGTTTTGCAATTTCACCGTCCAACAAGCAGTGTCTGATAGGAGTTTTAATCAAACTCTTCGCCCTTCTTTGTGCTCAAATTAACATTGTCAGCTCCCTTCCCTCCCCAACGGAAACAGAATCCCACCACTCCGACATAGCTGTTTCACACAAAAAAACAAACATACAGACCCTAAACAAAGAGAGTTCAGTGCCAAGGGCTCCTTTCCCCTTCTTTATTCTGTCAAATATTTATACGTTGTTTACTCAGTATCAAACTGTTTGAAGCTCTTACAAACAAATCCAGAAATATATGTTTTATAGCCCCTATATTAGAACAGACCAAGCACCCATACAAAAAAATAGGCCTCAAGTCAGATTGCATTGTCTTACAAGTTTCTGCAAACTGTACGTAAAAATAATCTCTACTGTTTTCTTCTGTCCTTTCTCTGAGTCTTCTCCCTACCATCTAGGAAAAAAAAATCATGCTAATGTTTGCAGTAGGACATTTACATAGGTGCCTCTTTCCTGGAGAAATATGGTAGCTGAGATAGCCCCGGCCTTGTTAATACTTAACACTAAATAAACAGGGCAGGTAATGGCCATTGTTAATACTTCCAAACGCAGGACAACAATGCAGTTGACAAAGGTCAGGAGGGGGGAAAGTGGCGCATTGCAGCTGGAAGAACTTTCTGAAGGGAGATGTGAGAGTACAGGGGCAACCACACGTCCTGATCTTCAGGGCTTTGGCACCTCAGGAGGACTAGCAAGCTCGCTCTGGCCTCCTGTTTGAAGATTTGTACTCTTACTACTGAGAAAGATGGGACCTCAGTGATAGAAGTTAGTACTGAGAAATCCCCACTTTAAAGCACCCCGGGCTTTGCTATTTCTCTAGGCAAATTAAGCACGCAGAGCCACGCACCTCCC
The DNA here is from genome assembly GCA_004027655.1 of Graphiurus murinus. Taxonomy (NCBI): domain Eukaryota; kingdom Metazoa; phylum Chordata; class Mammalia; order Rodentia; family Gliridae; genus Graphiurus; species Graphiurus murinus. The sequence goes on along the minus strand of PVLC010008464.1, from coordinate 6,268 downwards.
TGTCATCTACAAGGCGCCCTGTGATAAAACCCACTTCACTCTCAACATCCCCAGCTGCCCGTTGCATGCTAGAGTCAACTGATGTGTCTTTTGGGGCCTTGCAATATTTGCCAAAAAGGACTCTGGTTGGTGGTGCATGCCTGTGATCCCAGTACTTGGGAGGCTGAGACAGGAGGATTGCAGGTTCAAGGACAGTCTCAGCAAGTAGTGAGATTCTCGTCAACCTAGTGAGACCCTGTTTCCAAATAAGGAATAAAATTGGACTGGAGTTATAACTTGAAGGTAAAATGCCTCTGGGTTCAATACCCAGTACCACAAAAACAAAACAAAAAGGACTTCGGTATTTCTGACCGTAGTTCTTTGGAGACATGCTTTCGATTAGGTCTGTCGTCTGGGAAGCTCTTAGGTTGCGTAGGAATGGAAAGACGAGGCTCTGAGATATTGGGGGTAACTCGGGGAGTTTCCTCATGTTTTTGGCAGGTTTATAGGCAGGAATCCATCAGCTGAGTGAGCAAGTTGCTGCCTATCTTCCTATGCCAGAGTATTAAGAATCTCTTCTTTCATTACTCCTTAGATGTTTATTGAGAATCTACTGCTATAGGTCAGGCCCTTTTCTCAGTGCTGAGGATAAAATAATGAATAAAAAGCCAGGAGTAGTGGTGCACACCTATAATCCTAGTACTTGGGAGGCACAGACAGGAGGATCACAGGTTCGAGGCAAGGCTCAACCACCTAGCGAGACCCTCAGCAACTTAGCAAGACCCTGTCAAAATAAAATAGGGCCGGGTGTGTAGCTTGGAGGTAGAATGCCCTTGGGCTCACCCTCCAGTACCACTAAATAAATTAATTTAATTAAATAGTAAATAAAGCATTGTCAGAGAGGTTTGGGTACAGTGAGGAAGACGGAGGAGTAAAGAGGTAATTGCAATATGGTGAAATAATTACAGGGTTCTGAAGGTATTCTTCACCCGCCGACTAAGGGACTGGGGAAGGTTTCACACAAAAAGTGTCTTTGAAGCTCACAGATCTGTTAGCATATAGTCAGTCCAAGTGTTGGTTGGAGGAAGTTTTCAAGACTGAGAAGTCATACCAGATCCCTGGGAAGGACCATGGTCTGGCGGGGGATTTGAAGTAGTTTAGCACTCTAGAGGATGGAGGAAGGTCAGTCAGCAGAAACCAGTTGAAACCCAAGGTGCTCAAAAGGTCTAGGCTTAAACAGTTTGAAAGGAAAAAGAAAATCATCTTCTTCAATTACTAATTGTTCATTTATTCGCAGTTTGAGCTGGGAGGTTTTGTAAGACTTCATCTCTTTTTAAGTATCTTTTTCGAGTTTGTCTTCTTCATTTCTAATTTATTGTCAGTTACAACAGCTCCGTGTTAGAAAAGTTGAGAAAACAGAGATTCCCAACATTCAGGGGTTAGTCCCAACATTGTAGCCAGTTAAGGACACTAGTAAGGATTGGGGAACAGGTATGAAAACATTAAACTAGTGGGAAACATTCATTTTTTCAAACATTATGCTAAGTGAGATTAGTCAGCCACAAAAAGTAAAAAATCATATGTTCTCCCTAATATTCGGAAGCTAGGGAGAAAGTGGGTTATAAGAGGGATTCTAGACGAAGAAGGAGAAACCTTAGATGAGCAAAGAAGGTGACTTAGCTGAAGATGATGGGGGGGGAGAGGGAAATAATCTAATGTACATGATGTACTTTCACAAGCATATCAAAGTCAATCACTAAACTGATCTTGAGAAGGAGGGAGTGGGACGGGAATTGGGGAAGGGTTAAATGAGAAATGTATGCATGTATGCCCTTACCAGCTTGTACCTAACAAAGATGTATGATTACAACGCACCAATTAAAAAGAAATAAAAAAATCATTAAAACATGAGTAGCAGAAACCACTTATATTTCGTCTTCCTGTCTCCCTCAGTTCCATGCAGTACCTGATAACAGACTACCGAAACTTCTTGTGGCTGTATTAATGGATGAATGGAAAAGTTAAGCACACTGATAACAGATTCTTGGATTTCCCCTTTCACAGAAAAATTAGCTGCAGGAAAAGAGTGATGTGCAAGTGGGTGCAACTGTTTTGATTAATGTAATGGTTGGAATAAATAATTCAGAGCCAGATAACTGTCCTTGGCTTTTTCCTATTCCATTCTGTGTAGTGACACTAGTATAGTAAGATAAACAAGATGATTTTGTTAATTTAAACATTTACCCTATCAGTGCTTCAAAAATGTTATAGTATAATTTGACTTGTTCATATTTATAAATATATATATATAGTTCATATTTACAATATATATATTCTTGTAAATATAATGAACATATATATGTTCAACAAATATATAGAGAGTAGAAATATATAAATATATATATATTTGTTTCTAATATTTACAAGTTTATTCTCCACTTTAATATTGTTAAATGAAGGGTTTCTTTTATGGTATGGATATAAACTAGTTTGTTTATCATTCTTTTCTTTCTTTCCCTTCCTTCCTTCCTTTCATATAGGAATTGTACCCAGGGGTGTTCTACCTCTGACCTATACCCCCAGCCCTATTTTTTTTTTTAATTTTGAAATGGGGTCTCACTAAGTTTTGGAAGCTAGCCTTTCACCTGTGATCCTCCTGTCTTAGCCTCCCAAGTATTGGAATTACAGATGTGTACACTAGGCCTAGCTTGGATTTTTTTAAAATAGAGTTATATATGTTTATTTGGTTTTTGTGCACATACCAGAGGAAGCTGCCACACAGGGAGGGTGGCACTCACAGGTTTAAGTTAGAATCAGGGTCAGATCTCAAATTAAAATTTTAGGTTGGGGATTTCTAAACCCACAGTTGAGTGTAGAAGCCTTTTTCGATTCAGTAGAAAAGCAGCTGACTTTAGCATCAATATTCTAATTTATTCATTTATTTCAAAATTAAATGTTTTAAGGTAAGAGATTCACGTGAAGTTCTAAGACATGATGCAGAGACATCTTGTTTATTCTTAGCCCTCTTCCCTAATGGGAACACCTTGAAAAACTGTAACACAACATAACAACCAGGATATTAATAATGATAGTCAGTGGAGAACATTTCCATAAACACCACAATTCCTCCGCTCTCTGTTACAGTTCTGCTTCCTTTCTTAATCCCTGGAGGCTATGGTCCTCTCCCCACTTCTATACTTTTGTTTTTTTAAGACTGTTACATAAATACAATCACACACTGCATCCTTGTGTAGCTTTTTCTACTCAACACTATTCTCTGAAGTTGCTACGTAGATCTATAGTTTATTCTTTTCTTTTGCTGAGTAGTATTCTAATGGTATGAATATAAACTAGTTTGTTTATCATTCAGCCCCTGAAGGGTGTTTGAGTTGTTTTGAGATTTGGATCATTATGAATAAAGCTAATATGAACAATCATGTACAGGGTTTTCTGTGGACCTAATTTTCATTTTTCTGGGATAAATGCCCAGGAGTGCAATTGCTTGGTCAGATGGTATTTGCATGTTTTTTATTTTTTCAAGAACCTGCAAACTTTTCTCCAGAGTTGCTGCATTAAGTTACTTTGTACCAGCAGTGTGTGAATGATCCAGCTTCTCTGAGTCTTTGCCAGCATTTGGTGATGTCACTGCTTTTTATGTTAGCTGTGTGCTGGGTGTATAGTGAGATCTCCTTGTGACTTTAGTTTGCCTATCGCTGGGCCAAGGATGTTGACGCTCTTTTCTTGTGCTTCTTTGCTATCTGTTTGTCCTTTTCCTCAGGTCTTACATCGTTTTTTCTAGTTGGATAGTTTTCTTTTGCTGTGCTTTGAGAGCTCTTCACATATCCTAGGTGCAAGTCCTTTGTTAAACATGTGGTTTGCAAATATTTTCTCCTAATCTGTAGTTTGTATTTCCATCTTCTTTTTAAAGTTTTTAAAATTGGTGCATTATAATTACACATCATAGTGTGATTCAGAGTGACAGAAGCATATGTGTAAACAGCATTCGTTGTGTTCATTGTGTGTTTCCGTCAAGATCCCTCCCCACTTCCCACTTCCCATAGGTAATTTTTGCACTGAGAGAGATAACTTCATGTATGAACAGAGGAGTATTTGAATTGTTTCCATCATTAGGTTTTCCTCTTTTTCCTCCCCACGGGTCTTTCACAGAATAAAACTTCTGTTTTTTGTTTGTTTGGTTGGTTTTATGCAGTACTGAGGGTTGAACCCAGGGGCATTCTACCTCTGAGCTACACCCCCAGCCCTATTTTTTATTCTTTCTTTTGAAACTGGGTCTCATCAAGTCGTGGAGGGCCTCACTGAGTAGCTGAGGCTGGTGGTGAACCTGCGGTCCTCACGTCTCAGCCTCGCAAGTGCGAGGATTATAAGTGTGGGCCACCACACTCAGCTGAACAAAACTTTTTAGTTCCAGTGAAATACAATTTATTAACTTTTCCTTCATCCATCACACTCTGAGTGTCCAGTTTAAGAATTCCTTGCCTACTCCAGATCCCAGGGATTTTCTCTTATTTGTTTCTAAATCTGTTATGGTTTAGCATCTTACAATTAAGTCTGTGGTCCATGTTAAAGTGGTTTTTATAAGGTGTAGGTTTAGGTCAAACCTGAACCTTGGTGTGTGTGTGTGTGTGTGTGTGTGTGTGTGTGTGTGTGTGTGTTTGCTTGTTTGTTTCTTCAATGCATGTTTAATTGTTCTTGTTCCTTGATAAAAAGGCCATCCTTTCTCCATCAAACCACTTTTGCACCTTTGTCAAAAGTTGATTCAACACGTTTGTGTTGTGCATACATATTTCTAAGTTCTCAGTTCTGTTTCATTGAAATAATTTGGTGTCCATCTCTCCAGCAATATCCCCAGTTATGATTATTACTCTATATAATATCTTGAAATTAGGTACACTAATCCCTCCCACTTTATTTTTTTCCAAAATGGTTTCAGTTATTCTAGATCCTTTGTGTTTTCATATAAACTTTAGAATGACCTTATTTTTATTCACAAAAAGTCTTACTTGGATTTTGGTAAGAGTTACATTGAACTTGTATATGAATTTGAATAAAATCATTTTATAATATTGAAGCTTCTAATCCGTAAGTACAGTATATGTATTACTTTTGAATTTACTTTTATTGCATTCACCAGCATATTTTTTAGTTTTCAGCATATATAAGTCCTGTATGTGTTTTATTAGATTTAAGCCTATTCATTTTTTGGTAATTGGAAATAATATAATTTAAATTTTGATTCTGACATGTTTACTGCTAGTATAAAGAAATATAGTTATATTTTTGTATGCAATCTTGTATTCTGTTACCTCGCTGGGCTCACTTTCTAGTTCTAGGAGGGTTTTCCTTTGTGTTCCATTCCTTGAGATTTTCCACTTACACAGTCATGTCATCTATAAACAGGAACGGTCCTTTCTCATCTGGGTAGCTCTTATTTCCTTTTCTTGTCTTATTGTTCTGTCTAATACTTCTAATACTTTATTGAATAACAGTAGTGAGATCACATATCCGATTTGCCTTGTTCCTGATCTTCGGAAGAAAATATTCAGTCTTTTAACATTAAAGTTTTTTAGATGCTCTTTATCAGTTTTATGAAAGTTCACCTTCATTCCAAAAATCTGAGAATTTGAAGTACAGATGTTTGAATAATATATTTGTTGCTGTTGTTTTGGTTTTGTCCTGGGGATTGAAGTAGGGGGAACTTTACCACTGAGCTACATCTCTAGCCCTTTTTTTTTTTTTGAGACAGAGTCTCACTAAGTTGCTGAAGCTGGCCTTGAACTTGCCATCCTCCTGCCTCAGCCTCCTGAGTAGCAGAGTTTACAGGATGTACCACTGCACCTGAAGAATATTATAAATCTTATAGGTTATTATTTAGATTAAGAAATTATAGAGCTTATATTTCTTTACTTAGATATATTTTCAGGATTTATGTAAAGCAGGGCAACCTAGGAGGGTAGGCAGTCTGGCAGTCTTTTTATTGATGTTTCTTAAGATATTTAAATTTTTATTCTTGTTTTTTGCATTTGACTTTGATTCTTTTCCTTTTCTGCTTTTTCTTTCTTTTTTTTTGAAAAGTGCAGCCTGTGAATGAGAAATTAAGGAACGGAGCTGTGGATCTATGACAGGAGCGCAAAGAGGTGGAGGTTTATGAAAATGAAGGGGATAGGAGAGGCCGTAGCCACCATACGGAGGGGGGTAATTATTGTGAGGATTTGAAGGATGATGAGCGGGTGGGTCCCTTAAGGGGAGAGGCTCATCACTAGAATGGATT